>VDFB02170992.1:0-24601 GCA_007258455.2 Sequoia sempervirens | reverse complement strand
AGCTTCCCCTCCTAATTCGAAGAGCAGTTAATCTGTGCATAACTGTCTGTTTCTAATTTGCATTCCAAAGTTGCAAATTGAAACGCCAACAACTACATAATCCAAGCCAAGTGTGAAGTGTCAGTATCAAGGTAGGAGCACACTTGGAGGTTTTCATCCAAATCCAAGTGGCAAGGCCTTGCAATTAGTGATTGAAGTATATAAGATGAATTCTAGACCTTCAATATAAGCCATGAGGACCAAAGGATTGACAAACATTTTTTTAAGTTCTTCAAATACCACTTGGACTTCAAGATCCCAAAGAGAGGGGGCATTCTTGTACAGACTATGAAACCTAGAAGTTTATTGGTGAAGAAACCAAGGACACAATTTTTAAATTTTAAGATTATATGATATTTATTGAGCTTTTAAAAAAAATGAATTTCTCAACCCACTTGGGAATTTTTACTGAGTGCTCTTCCACATACTATAATGTCCCCAATTTAGCCCTACGCTCTTCAGTTGGATTTAGCCTATTCCCGGAAATCCATAGGCTAAGCAGAAGCAGAAATTAGGGTTTCCGTTTTCAAATGCATTTTTGAAGGTTTGCATGTGTGAATTTCTGACGCATGTCTGGTGGAGCATTTTGAGTTTTTGGAGAGCTTCAGGATGAGGTAACATGCATGTTAAGATAATGACATGCAATTTTGACTGATACCTTGCATGCAGGAAATGTTTATGGGTTTTTCTGGGTTTTCAGAGACCTCTGAGGTGGTGTGACATGCATCTAAATCTGGCAACCTTTCCTGGCACTTACTATTTATAGTAATTCATGATGGTTGCCCGGTTTGTGCTCAGAAGATATTTGAGAACACTTACTATTTATAGTAAGTCATGATTACTGCTCAGTTGGTGTTTAGATGAAGTTTTTGTAAACTTACTATTTATAGCAGTTTGCTATTTTTGGTAAGTTTTTATAGTAGTGTCATTCTAGTAGCAGCTCAATCATTTGCAGTTCACATTTCTATTTTTGGGCAGTGTGGCTACTCAGTTTGGCTTTCTGTTGAGTTTGAAGTGAACTTACTATTTTTAGTAAGTCTATTTTTGGCAGTGGCATTATTAGCAGCATCAACTCAGGATATCATTCTATTTCTGGCAGAATCAGTTTGGGCATTGGTTTTGGCTTTGGTTTCTATCAAGGGTACACGGGGACGCGTCCCCTAGGTATTTGCCCCCCGTCCCCGTCCCGGTGCCGTTTCGGGGACAGAGGTCGCAGGGACGGCCGCCACCGGCCCCCGGAGCCCTCACCCGTGGACGCCCCCATTGCCAAACGCCCTCGACCGGAGTGGGATCGCCAGCCGTCCCCTCGATCGATGTGGGACGCCTTAGTCAGTCTCTGATCATTCCGTGGATGTTCTCAGCCGTCCCCTATCGCCCAGCAGCATATAAAACATAAAAATAAAAGTTTTTTTTTAATTTTTTCTTTTTTAAAACATTCCTTTGTGGGCCCCACGCCTTCCCAACCCTAATATGGCCACTTAAAACATTTTTTTACCTTCATTTGATCTCATTTTAACTTGCCAAGATAAAATTGCAGCCAAGAGCAAAAGTGAGAAGAGAAAGAGGAGGGTTTGAAGGAGTTCAAGACAAGATTCACAATGGTGAAGTTGTTCCTCATGAATTAGGGGTTAGTAAAATATTTCAATGCAAAGAATGCAAAGAGTTTGAGAATATTGTTGGAGGAACTTGTGTTAAATCCTAGAGGTGAGCACTGAAAATGTGGTGAAAGTTGTAACCGATAATACAATAGCATATGTGATGGCAAGGAAATTGCATCAAAAGAGGCAACCAAAATTTTTTTGAACCCCTACATTACTCTTTGCCTTGACCTTCTCTTGAAGGATGGGCAAAATTGATTGAGAGAGACTAGTGGTGGAAGAAATCATGAACATCACCAAATACATCTACAATCACATTTGGGTTCTCAACTGGATGAGAGATCACACTAGAGGCAAAGAGCTTGTGTGAGCAGATTTGATAGAGTTTGCAACTAACTTCCTCACTTTGCAAAGCATGTGTTCTTTGTTAACATCTTTGAAATAGATGTCCGTGTGCCAAGCATGGTTGGATTCACCCTATTCAAAAATGGCCCATTGGGTTGCAAAGACAATTTTTAAATTTTAGATTGTATTCTTCAATTTCATTTTTTTACTTTCTAATTGCAAGATATTGTGTCAGAGTTTGTGATCCATAGATGTTTGTAATTGTGTTTGTTTTTTTGTTAGAACATAGGTTACAATATAACTTATTGTTCTATATTGTTTGTGAGAGTTTCATATTTTGTTAGTTTGAATGGTCATGTTAATTTAAGATTAGTTTCTTAGTTTGGGTGGTGGTTTGTGTAGTTTTAACTTGGTGGTATCTCATGCGAATTTGAAGGGCTTTCAAAAGCATTGAAAGCGACGTAATCAAATCCCACATAATTCAGTTTATTGTTTCTAGTATTGTGCACTCATGATTTAATTTTGTGTTTATCTTGTGCATTCTAATCCTACTAGTGATATCAGAGGTGGTGGTATATCTATACAATATGATTGGTGATTGTCAAACCCATTGTGAGTCTTGTCTTCATCTATTAATTTGTTTGATAATTCGATTCTATGATGCATATGTCAATATGATTGGTGATTGTTATGATTATCATTACTCATATGAATATCTTATATTTGAAATTTCCCTATATTTTTAAAATTTATCTCTCCCTATATATATATATATATATACTATACAGCCGTCCCCCCGTCCCCTAAAATCCCCTCAAAAATTTGCCGTCCCCGAAACGCATCCCGCCGTCCCGCCGTCCCCCCGTCCCGGAAACTTGGTGGAACATAGGTTTCTATCTCTCCTTTGGACTAAGTTTCAACACTTAGTCAATTTTATAATTTGAGTTTGTACCCCATGCCTAGTCAATGAACTTTAAGTTGTTTTCAAAGAGGGGCCTTCAAGTGGACGTCCAAATAAGAAAATTAATATCTTTATTAATGTTTTAAAAGTAAATTACCTTGGACGCCTAGGGGGAGGAATTAAAAGGTAATTTAATATTTCATTTGCAAATGGAAAAAAGGTGGCGTCCCTTTTGGAGAAGTTGAAGTGTTTCGTATTCTTTTCTTGGAGGTTACAAAGGTGATTCGAATGCCAAGAAGAAGTCTATTTATTTGTACCTTGCTCATTC
This sequence comes from Sequoia sempervirens, assembly GCA_007258455.2. Classification (NCBI taxonomy): domain Eukaryota; kingdom Viridiplantae; phylum Streptophyta; class Pinopsida; order Cupressales; family Cupressaceae; genus Sequoia; species Sequoia sempervirens. The sequence goes on along the minus strand of VDFB02170992.1, from coordinate 21,390 downwards.
ATTGTCATGTTATGATTTTGAGAGTAAAGTTATGCTGCTGGACTGAATCCAGAACCTGGCAAAGGGGGAGCTTAGCAAATTAATCCATCCTTCGGGCCCGAAACTATGGCTTCCTAGGTGGTGAAATGAAACTGTACTTCACACAGAGGTGCAGATAGAGCTTCAATTCTGATGTTATTGGACAGGTTGCTGATGTATAGCCTGTTTCTGAGTTGTTGGTTCGTCATGGCTGAAGCGGAATTTTGTTCATAGCTTCACCATTGAATTTATTTTCATTTTGGGAATTCACTCATGTTGTTCCACTGTGGAGGGTGACCCTTTGTGGAAGTTTTCAGAATTTTTGGTTGAGTTTCTGATTTTTGGGAGAAGGTCGACCCTTCCTGGAGACCGTACCATTCTTTCTGGCTGTCTTGGGATTCATGCCAACTGTTTCTCTTTGTTTCTAGTTCGAATTCTTCTTGGAGAATGGACGCCTAGTCTCTAGTTGTTGATTGGTTGTGGTTTGGAGGCATTCCAAGCTGTTTCAGGAAAGATATGTCCATTTATGTGAGTTTTGGTGTTGCTGGTCTGATTTTCTACTTATGTTGTTTCTGATCAGACTCAGTAAATATTAGTATTTTATTGATTGAGATTCAATTCTATATCATTTTGACATTGTAAGAGTTAGAGGAAGTGTTACTCTAACCATTGTTTGATTTTGGAAGCATATCTTTCTTGTTTGCAGCTTATTCATTCATTGTAAAGCTAGTTAGTAGTACTAACAGCTGTTTTATTTAATTGTTGCAAGTTTAATGTTTGTTTACACTCCCACAATTGAATGGTTGAGTTTTAAATAATCATATTTCTTATTGTAAGTTACCGCCCACGAAATAAGTGGTTGTGAGGACTATATTCCCCCCACGAAAATAAGTGGAAGAGTGGATTTCATGGCTAGCTTGCCACCTTTTAGTTTGCATAATCTCACCCACCAAATAAGTGGAGAATCCCCACTGCTTGTGGATGCCTGCTGAAGCGGATGAATGTACTTTTTAGTTCAAATTATTCCTAACGATCCCCAAACCATATGCTATCACTTCGCCCACACTGGGATCTTGGTGAACATTCTTGGTGAGGGTTACCTTTCAAGCTGATTCGTATTTAGAGCTAACCCTAATAAGTGGGTTTGATGTTGGTTTGTTGTGTTCAAATTTGGGAACAATTAAGCCGAAGTATTTCACATACTATTCTACTTTCTTATGAATGAGGTCATGAAAAGCATGTGTCAAAACTCCTTGGTAAGTAAAACCATCATTCTTTAGGCCAAGGGGGCATGAGAACATAGTAGAAGGTACCCCAACAAGTGTTTAACTTCCTCGCATGTTTCTTAAGTGAGATATAGGTCTGATTATCCACAAGAAACCAACCATAAGAGAGAGTGTCTCAAAGCCACCAATGATATCGATAATGATGTCAATACAAGGCACCAAAAAAATACAGTTAATTATCATTTGGCTAGGCAAGGTTGATATTCTAAACAAAGGGGTTTTCATTGTTCTTCATATTTTCGAAGATCAATTGCACAGAGGGACAATTTATCAGAGGTTGCATCTTCAAGCATAATTTTCCAACAGATCCAAAGAGGCAGTTGATAACTTCTAATCTTCTTGTTTTTTTTTCCTCTATTCTTGTCTTAGATCTTCTCGCATGTCCAAATAAACGAAGGTTATTCACAAATCTGACCTTTTGGGTATGATCTGCACAACTTTTTCAACAAAACCCACGTGTTAGATTTTTCCAAAAACGGTAACCTTGTTGCCCCTATTTTGAGGTCTTTCCGAAAAAGTCACAATTTTGAAAATCAAACAAGCTGGGTTTGTTCAACATTAAAGTGCTTACAATACCCAGGGGTCATATATTTTTTCAGAAAGAATACTTCTCAGCAAGGGCTATTTTTAGGGGTTTTCAGAAACGTTGTCTAAACAATATCGTACGCACAGTCAATCTTCAAGGTTTTCAAAATGCAGTTCTCCCAAGTCGAACACAAGACCAAGACGGTCTTATCTCATGACTTCCCGGAAACGGCTTACACCGATCTGCATCGAGCACACCCAGAGGTCAATTTGGACGGATTAACAAGCATAGACACTCAAGTCCACATATTCCATATGGTTTCACCTCATATATCTGATAGCCTTCCAAGGCCAATTTAGAGGATTGCTACCATTGGAATTCTGCATGTGCAGCAAGTTCATGTGCATTTCTCACAGCTAGAGTGTTCGCAGTCAAACTTAGCAGTTTCATCATACAACACTCTTTCATTGAGAAGAATCAAGAAAAACATTAGAAGCACAAAGCTGCGGGAGAAATAGAATTCTTCACTCCAGTAACGGAGCCGCCAAAGTTACCAAGAGTAGATTGCGAGTGGTGAAGAGATGTTGAGGCGACACGTCATCAATCTGCGGAGCATTAATTGTCCAGAGGCAAAAGAAGTCAACGACTGGCTAGAGGAATTGTTGACTAGAGGTGATGAGGTGTAAAACACCCAGTTCGAATGTCCTACCCTCCAAAATAGCATTTATGGCAACAAGAATTAACTTGATGCCCTTTTCCAAGTTAACTCACTGTCCCACTGATCATGCATGTCAAATCCCACTAATTGTGGATCTCTATTTTGGAGGCACTTTTGTATTTGGAGTTCTCTTTTAGTTTAGTTTTAGTTAACTGAAGTAGCTTTCCAGTTAACTGCTAGGTCACCTACTTTTAGACATAGGAATAAATCTTGCAAAATGGCAAGAACTCATTGTCAACTCAAGGAGATTTTAGGGTTGCCTACTCCTTTGAGCTTCCATAAATAAAAGTCTTTGATCATTATTTTGTAACCTTTATTTACTACACAAAATTGCTGCACCATTGTGCCGACAAGCTTGCAAGTCAATATTTGTTCACTCTTGAATGAGAGTTATTCGATTTGATAAGCAATTGTGTATGATTTCGGACCTTTGCTGTCCCAAATCCTTGCAAAGCGTTGAGTGAGTTCGAAGTAACAAATCAAAAGGCACATGCAATTTGATCCAAAGTTTCAAGATCTATCAACGTCTGTTTTTATAATCTATTGTTTCAATTTTCCCCTTGGACAGGAGTTCCTCCTCCTTGGGAATTTGGAGATTAATGGTTATCGTTTGATGTTCTCTTATGATCTATATTTTGGCCTACACCATGGACAAGTGTCGTCACCTCCTCGAGAATCATGTTATCAAGTTCATCGTTCTTTGTTGTTTCTAGTAAGTTGCATCCCAACCTACACCTCGGACAAGGGTTCCTCCTTGCGAATCCCGAGATTCAGCTTACCGTAAGAATGTTTGCTTGCATAATACATTATTTCAGCATAGATCTGAAAGTTTAGAGCCTTCGGATGCATTCCGAGAGACGGTCAGCCCAAGTGACCCTACAATTCCATTCTCGTTCTGAAATATGCCCCTTAATTTTTTTCTTAGATTTTCACAAGAAAAACCAGCACTACGCCAAATGTTAGCGTTAGATCCCAAAAGATATCCAACTTTAAAAGATCTCAACACCAAGAATGCACACTCAATCCCAAGGAAGGAGAGGTGTTGTCATATGGCGGAGAAAACAAAACAATAATCTGAACTTGAAATACAAAGCTAGAAATGAAATGTAGGCGGTGATCCGACCATGAGCAATCCACGCTACCACTTGTTCAGTGGGGAGAAAGATAATTACAATGAAATACAATTCGTCCGCTACGGCGGGCATCCACTCGTGAGTGGGGATTCACCACTTTTTAGTGGGTATAAATGAGAGATTGACAAGTTCTTTTTCCACACTGGCGGTAAATCATCCAGGGGTTACAAATATGAGAAATTAACACAAATAAAATGAAGCAAAGAAAGGACTGGAATAGTACTACTGTTTACAGTCTTACAGTATGAATAATAGCTCCAAATTACAAAGATTTACACTAGAATCAAAGAACAATTGAAATAGATGATCTCTCTTGTTATAATCTCTCAAGCATTGACATAAGAGCCCAAAAAATCAGAAATTGAATAAGTCTGCTATTAAATTCTACAAACTGAAACTCTGAATCAGCAACACTGAAAACCAAGAATTTGAAAAAACTCTTACCAAATTCAGCAAACTTCTACCAAATTGAAATCTCTTCACCTCAATGGCTAGGCAACCAAGGAACTAATGTTTTCCAAGCTCCAAACTCCGCAAAAGCTCATAGCACAAATTCCAAGACATTAGATATGTTGGCGTAACAACTAGCACCTCTGGAGTAAGAGTTGATACGAATAGCCTATGCACACTACGTAATGAGTGCTCTTCAAATTAGGAGGGGAAGCTCCCTCGTTGTGCTTTACAAAAGTACTTGCAAATGGAAATAAACTAAACTATGTCCTGTCTTTTTGTTTCAGCTGTACAAGTACAAGGCTTTCTCGAAAACTATATACGTTGCAGCTGAGTATTTTCTGGTTTTGCAGATCTACTAACTACAACTAAACTTAATTACTTAAATTCTATCCAGTTTCCTCAAGAAAAACAGAGCATGAGGAAATGGAGCAAGGTTTGACTATCAAACGATAAACGAGTGTAGATTCTCAACTTGAAGGCAAGGTGGCACATCTATGAGCTCAATCTAAACACGCTTATTGGTAACAACAACACACGATAAACTATATACGGATTCTCAACTTGAAGGCAAGGTGGCACAACTATCAGCTCAATCCGAATAAGTTTATTATTCACAACAATATACGATAATCAAGTGCAGATTCTATACTTGAAGGTATGATCTATCATCCTAATCAACAAGTTTATTTTAGCACAAAAAACGATTTATCTGGAACTATGGAAAGAATCTACCATTACAATCAAATGATGAAACCCTATGTGGTATAACAATTGGATCATATTAGTAAAGATGCATGAACAAATACCAAAAGAGCAATATTGAGGGCAAGGTAGGCGCAACATATATTTCTCTCTCAAGCAAAAGTTAATTACAAATGAGCAAAAGCTCTTATTTATATACATCAGAGGTGTAGGCAACCCTAAAATCATCTCGAGTTAACTACCGTCTCGCAATGCATGCAAGATTTATTATTAAAACCCTAATAAAGTTTTCAAACTATAAAGCAGCTAACTGAAAAAACTACCATCAGCTTAACTCATACATTTAACCTTTAAATCAACCCATGTGCAAGCATGGTACCGCCCTATTTATAAAAGAACGGCCACTACCTTCGCTTAATCGGAAACCCTAACCCTAACTCCCCGTGATGCATAAATCTCTCATGGATGAGATAGGGCATGTGTGAAGTCAGTAAAGTGAACTCTAAGACTGAAGTCAAGTTAATCAGCTGCTTCATATCCCAAACCAACCTGTGTCTCCAACCGTAGATTACTCATGTCATCTCCCGCATCTAACACTTCCCAAGGTCCATCAATCTCTCACATCCTGCACTTTCAGGGATATCATGCCTCAAACCATTAATCGCCCTTCTGTTTCTTTTTAAATCAATCAGATGTATTACCTTTAATATCTTAATCAGCTTTCAAACTGGTCAATTATAAAGCGTCCCTTTCCTCGTTGATATCTCCTGTGAGCATGATTGCCTCCTTTATCATGCCGCAATCTCGTGAGGGTCAGAGCATAGGACTAGGTAGAGGGTCATGCTGAGCTTGGCTCCTTGGCGCTCTTGATCAATTGGCTGCCTCCTAGCCTCAGCCTCTGACACTTCTTGCAATAAGTTGCCATTTTTAGCAGCTTAGTGGCACAACATGGGGACCCCCATTTTAGCATGGGATGGATTATGTCTCAATCACTCAGCTGTTCGGCCACCTCTGCACGGCTTGAGCATCGGATGAATAATGAGGGAGATATTAATATTTGATTGAATTAATTAAATATTAATTAATTGGAGATTATAATATAAAGTTGTAATATTTAATATTACGACTTAAGTGATTTTGATAAAGGGGTCGCCCAACATTGGAAGGGGCCATTTGACGATTAAATTTATGATTAATTATTTGAGCTGAGACTATTGAGAAATTAAATAATGAAAAGTCGAATTCTTTAATGAATCCCTATTATTGTGGAAATCGCACTTTTCAAGAAGATATATGCTTTGCATTGAAAATCGAGCCATTATGTGATTATTGATTATTGAAAATTGATCGAGTTTGGTCTGAGCACAGAACCTTAGGGTTTCAGTCTCGAATGCATTGGGGAACGAGCCATCTCCAGTGAGAGCAATTCAGAGGGTGTGAAATAACATCTGATTTATTGCCAGCACAGAGGTTTCTTCATCCAAAAGAGATCATAGAACTTCACAGATCTTTCATTGTCAGAGATTTGATTCAGGGTTTCATCCAGAGGACATCTATTCATCAAGGCGCCAATTTTATTGATATTCTGGAGGCTTTAAAGGGAGCCGTACTTTTTAATTATTACTTGCTGCTGTCATCAGGCCGTACAAACCTGTACCAGGCCATACTTTCATCAAAGAGGGGTGTACTTTCTTTAGCAAGCAAATCGCCTACCTTAATCATAGTCTGCCATCACCAATTTGGGCGCACACCTTCTTGGCATCATTAGAGATCATCAGACAGGAGGAGAAACAAGTATTTATTGCAGCCGTACTATATTGCAGCCAATCAGGTTTTCAATAAAAATCATTGGTTTTTATATTGCATGTTACTGGATCATTATTGTAATTGTCTCAGAAGATCAATAAATTGACTGGCATCCATATTAGCATTAGAATCTATCATTTCCAGATATATATTATTTTATTTAGATTTATTTTCAATTCTTTGCAAAAATCGCAATTTTCATTTATTGCACAAAAACCCAAAAGAAACATTCAAAAACGCAAAAACAACAAAAAAACATCAGATTCAGCAACAGGGGGAAACAAGGGTTTCTACAAATTAATGAAACATTCTCCAGCTTAGCCGCCATAGGCTCTCCTTCAAGGCTATCTCGAATCAATCTCTCAAACTCAGCTTGCACTTTATTCAATTCAATGTACGTGTCGTCTTCAAGAAGATAGTGACACGGAATCTGAATAACAAAACCACTGACAAGCGCAAGTACTCCAACTACATCATCTTTCAATGAAAACAACTTGGTAGAGATCTTCTCACACATTTCCATTTTGAGAAGATGCTGCTCTCTCGAAGTAAAAACTTTCTCTTGATCTTCATCAATCTCTAAGGCATCGTATGCAATAGACAACTGAGATAAAAGAACACGATCCTTGGCTGAACTCTCTGCAACTGAAACCTCAAGCAACTGAATACCCTGACGGATGTAATGTCCCCTTCTCATCAGTGATTAGCCTTGCAGTTCATCAGTCTATTCCGGAACCCGTAGACTGGAATGAGGTGAAATTAGGGTTTCTTGGCTTGGAGTTTGTGGCATTTCATGTTATTTACTATTTTTAGTAAATGCTTGTTGTGGCAGTTGCAGTTGTCTATTCTTAGTCCTTTGCAGTTGGAGCAGTTGGAGCAGTTGGAGCAGTTGTTTGGTCTTCAGAAAGCTTTGTTTGGTGAAAAATATTTAATTAAAGGCATTATGTTTCAATTCACTGTTGACCCCCCCCTTGGCCTAAGGAGATAACTTAAGTTGTTTTTAAAAGTGGGGCCATGAAGGGTACGCCTTCATTATAAGATTATTTATTCTTTATTCAAATATTTCCTCAGCTTGAAATTGGACGCCACTTTTATAAAAGTTAATTTTTGAATAAAGTGAATTTCTTATGAGGCTTTTTGGGACGCCATCTTGGGAAGTCGAATGTTTTTGGGAATTGGAAAGGTCTCTTGTGTCTTTTGAGCTGCTTCTCAGGCATTTGAAGAGTTTGTGAGCTTTTATTTAAGGAAGGCTTTTGCTCCAGCATTTCATCCATGAATATTATGCTAAAGTTATGCTGTCGAAATGACAATTGACATATTGCTTCGAGGATGTCTACCTCCTAGCCTTTCATCCAATTTCGTGTTTGCAATATAACACCTAGTTGGCTACATTGCTGCTTCTCAACATCAGACTAGCAGATTGAGCATCAAAGATCAAAGAATTTTGGAGTATTTTCACAGTTTTGGTTTCCTGGTTTTGCTACAGCTGAAGCTGATTTTTGAATATAACTTTTGGAGTGATTTTTTATTTGTTCTGGGTATTTTGGCAATCCATTTGTTGACTCAAGGCGCCACCTTCCTCAAAGAATTGGAATTTAATTCCAAGTATTTATTTTTTTCTTGCAAAATCGATTTTTCAAGGAGGCCGTACATTTCAGTTTGCATTGGGAATTGTGCCAGAAATTAAAGGACGTGATTTGCTGCTGTTTCTTCTTCCTGGTTGGGTCGCCTACCTTCTAAGAGACCTTTGCAACATATTTCAATCAAATCGGAGGTGAAATTAGTGAGTTATGAGTATTTTACTGATTTCCAGTTTGCTGTTATAAATTTCCAGAACTCAAGATTTTACATCAGATTCGTAAATTTCCTGTTTTAATCATATTTCTGTCATTGGAAAGCAAAGAACATTATTGGAGTCATTCTTATCTTCTTATCTCAATTTTCTATCAATGTAATTCATGTTTTTGCAGTTCTTTTGAAATTGTAAGGTTCTGATTAGTAGTACTAATCTAACCCATTATTATTGCTGCAATTACTTGATTAAATTCTCATTAAATTACCCCTGGATGGTTTACCGCCAGTGTGGATAAACTGTTTGTAACTCACTTATACCCACTTTCATAGTGGTGAATCCCCACAGCTCTGTGGATGCCCGCCGCAGCGAACGAATTGTTTTTATTGTAATCTTTTCCCCCCACTGTTTGGTGGTAGTGTGGAAATGTTATTTTTTCATGGCTGGTTATCCGCCTATCAGTTCTTAATTTCAAATTTCAACACTCCGTCATATGTTAGCACCTCGCCCTAAGTGGGATCTTGAGTGCACATTCTTGACGTTGAGTAGTTTTCATTCCAAGTTCAGTTTTCAGTTTGATGCTAACGCTAATCCAATTTAACTATTGCTGGTTATGTGTGTTAAATTCATCGAAAAAATTGGTTAGCATATTTCAACGGAGTCTATGTGCATCACTCCTCAACTGATACAAATCTGCAAGAAGACGTTGACCTGTAGCAACTAAACTTTCAATCCAGTTATCCAAAAGTCTGCCATGAGTAACTAACTGATCCAGTTTTCGTTGTTCTGCAGGTGTATGCTGAGGAAGAACAGGTGCTCTACTTGAATTTCCATGAACAAGATCAGAAATATACTGGCGAAGTTGACCATTTTCAGCCTTAAGCAGTGCCTTATCCTCTCCATCCTTCGTGATGCGTTCCTCAAGATTATTGGTAACAATCTTAAGAAGAGTCACGTCTGTTTCTCGAGTGGTCCTGCCAAGATTTGCTTTAGTAAATGTAAAATCACCAACTTCAACCTCATCTAAGCTCTTACCCTCTGGAGGAATAGCAACTTTGATAACAATCTCTGATTCTGGAGTCTTTTCAATATGCACCTGTTTCTTAATCTTCTTGTTCGACCTTCTCTGATAAGGCTCTCCGAACTCAGATAAATCAAGGTTGTATGAAGGTTCACGCCTTTGTCTTCCCAAAGGCTTCTCGAGCCAACAAGACTGAACAATATCATCAATCCAAGGAGAGACTATCCCTGATGTATCCACCTGTAGCGGTTCAATGGTCTCCGATCCAACTCGAATTGGTATCTCAGGCTCCGAATCTATGTCAATAGGTTGTATGTGAGGCGAACTAGGAGGTGAAACGTGAGGCTCAGCCTGAATGACTGTCTCTACTGGAATCTCAGGAACATTCTCAACTTGTTTTTGCTTCCTCTTACCAGTAGCTCTCTTTCCCGTGTTTCCGCTGAGTCTAACCCCTTCAGGAGGTATCACAATAGCCATGACCCGAGGTCTTGACCTAGAAGTAGAAGGCAATGAAGAAAAATCCTTTGGCGGCTCTGCTACTGGAACTGACTTCTGCTTCCGTTTACTCTCCAAGAACAACTTGCTGGTTTTGATAACTGATTTAGAAATCTCCTCAATAGAAGTATTCTCCTTGGTGTACCAATCTGGTGAACGAAGTGGCTGCCGAGCAATCTGATCTCTGACATATGAATTGAGAAGAACTTCTCCATCATCATCCGATAGACCATCAACATCTTCTGATAAGTAATAAGAGAGCTAACCGATAGTAAGTCTACAATAGTGATGACGACGAACCTCGAATTCATCTTCACAATTAGCCCAGAAATCTTCAAGTGTTGGCTTATGTGCAATCCCTCGCTCTAACCTGTCTGCATAATGACCAAGAGGATCATAAGAACGCCTCTCAGTATGAGTTTTGAACTTGAACCTTTCTATCTCGGTAGACATAAGCCTGGCATCTGTCGCCGCATTGCATGTGAAAATTCCCAATGTAAATGGAAAATTAGCCGCAGTCTTATGACGACTACGAAGAAAGAAATGAACATGTTGCAACTGCATGAGAAACTCCATGAAGATAATCTTGTCTGAAGGATACCTCGGCAACATCAGGGGCTCTCCAACATATCCATAAACTCGGATGTATGTGAAAGTAGGGAATTGAATAAACCAATCCGCCCAAGTCTCCATTGCTGATTTCGCCTCGGCAGAAATACGAATGTGCATCTCATTGTCAAGATCTCGAACTGTCTTCATAGAAAAGTGATCAGTTACTGCTTGGAAGTCTTGTTCAGATGTAGAGAATTCTAACTGAGGATAATACTCGTGAACACGTTGAACACCGAGAGTGCCATTAGTTTTTAGAAGCCTGTAGCTACCTCGGAATGCAAATCAAGTAGATGTAATGTCCCCGTTTTTAGCATTGCTCCTTTCAGTGATTGATGGCCTTTTCCTGGTGTGCTGTTGGCTAATCAGAGACAGAATTAGGGTTTCCGGCTGCTTGGTGAGTTCTCTTGAAGATTCAGGGTTTTGTTTGTTGGAGTTTGGGTGTTCGGATTCTGGATTCCTTCTGGGTTTTCAGAGAGCTTCGCAATGGTGGCGCATGCATTACATTCCAAGCAACTTTCCGAATTTACTATTTTTAGTAAATTCTATTTTTGGCAGTGGTCCAGTCAGCACCAGCTCAATCAACTTTCCTCTTTTGGCAGTTCATTGGGTAATTCTGAATTTTGGCGTAAGGGGTTCATTTTGGAGGAATAAGTATTTTAATGACAATAATGTTTTATTTTATAAAATAACCCCTTGTCCTAGTATTATGACTTTAAGTTGTTTTAAAGAAGGGGACCTTAAGGGGTATTGTCTCATGAAGGAAATATTTTATATTTCTAAAGTCAAAAAATATTACTTGGAGAAAAGGACGCCTTTTTATGAAGGAAAAGATTTTAAAATAAAGTTAAATTAAACCTTGAGAAAGGGGGCGCCCAAATTGGAGGGAAAAGAAGACAGCTTAAATTTGAAAGTTAGGGTTTCTAGAAGCTTCTGGAAAGTCATCACAAGTTTATAAAAGGAGGTCTTGGTCTTCATTTTCAGCATCCGATATCTTGAGTATTGTTATGCTACCGAAATGGTTGGCCGGATTGCTTCAGGAAATGGAAATGCCTCCTAGCTGGCCTCGTAAAAGGGAGAAGAGGTAATTTCGTGGCTTGAGAGAGATAGCAGCACCTAGTAGAGAGGTTTGCTTGTTTTGAGTGACTTTTTGTAGTGAGGTTTGCATTTGTAGTTTGGGTTTACTTATGTAGTTCAGTTTATTGCATTTTATGTCATTTTCTGTAGTTGCTGATAACAGGGCTGAATCTATATTTTCACTCATAAGTCAAAAAATACAAAAAGAGTTGTTCTGCATTGTCTCATTGGTTTTCTATTGAAGAGATCCTATGAATATTTGTAGATTTTAATAATGTAAGTTTATGTGACGAGTAAAGCAAATTCGTCATTTCTTGACAGCCCTACTTTCTGGAGTGCTTTGGGATGCGTACCATTAATTAATAGCCACTTTAGCTGCCCTTTTTCATTACTAAACTAGGCGCCATCATTTTAAGAGTATTTTGCATCAGATTTGAAGACATTTGGGTCAGTTTTGAGTGAGTTGTGAGCATTTTAGTGGATTCTAGGGTTGCTGATTATGCATTTCAAGTTGCTGTTCTGTCATATCAGATTTTGGAAAGTGCATTTCTGGTGAAGGTTTGGTGTTAGGAAGTCTTACTAAGCTTGGTGGAGGTCACATTTACTATTGCAGCAATTGAAGAGCTTCTAATCCTTGTTCTTGCAAGCATTCTCTATATTATTGTAAGCTGAACAGTAGTACTGTCAGCATTTCTCCCAACCTTGCTTACCATGTTTGTAATTGCCCACTGAATAAGTGGAAGAGGCTGGCTTGCCGCCTATTTACTTTGATTTGCATTGTAATATTGTACATCTCCGCCCTATGGTAGCTCCATTCCCACTCCGGGTTTGAAAGCACATTCTGGGTGTTGAGTTTATTTGAAGTTGCATTGTATTTCTTTCAATCTCCACCATATGGTCGCCTCATTCCATTCTGGTTTGGGTAGCACATACTTGGTGTTGAGTTACTTTCAGTTGCAGTTCTGATTTTTTGTACTGACGATCCTCTTGCCATATGACAGCCTCTCTCTTGTTGAGATTGAGTGCGCATTCTTGGCAAGAGTTATATTGTAACTGCTGGTTGATTTATCTAACCCTAACGGGTGCCTTCTGCATGTTGTTGTAATTGCATTCAAAAATTGGAAAAAATTTGGTCCGGTTCATTACAGTGGTATCAGAGCCAAGATCCTGCCATCCTGTGCCCATCAAGGTTCAATTGACAGTTGAATGACAGAGAAATCAGTTTCTACACCAGAGGTCAGAACAGAGTTCAGTTTAGCCTTCAGAAGTTTCAACGATGTTGCGTTTTCTAAGGTCCAGGGATTGTGAGAAGTCATATTCAACTATGGTATCTGAGGAAGGAAAGGTTAGTGATGTCGTAAGGGATTTCATTGAATATGCCAAACAGTATAGAAGACAATGTGAACATGAGGCTGCCAAACTCCATAAAGATTATCAGAGCATGACAGAGGAGTTTAAGAATGATGTTTCATTTGATACCTTTTTGAAATGTGTGGCGTCACTGGAGCCCGAAAAGTCGGAGATGGTGGACCACATTAGGAAAATGATAAAAAGGGAAGCAGAACAAGCTTTGGTTGAAGAATCAAAGAGGGAAGGAGATGAGGTGCCTATTTGTGAATTGCAGCCGACAAATATGCAAGTTGAAGAGAAAAATCAGTCATCTAGCATTGAAGATGGCACAAACAATGTGCACATATCACATCAAAATGAACGTGAGCTTGATGAAGATACCTTGGCAAGTGAAGAGTTAAGGGTAGAGACTCATAATACGCCCCTTGACTTGCATGTGATAGCAAGTGAAGAAGAGCAAGTTGAAGGAAATACTATTGGTGTCTTTGAATCAGCTTATGACCATTACCAAAGTGATGATGTTGGTAATGATTTCGATGTGTTTGTACCTCCTCTTGTTGAAGATTTAGTGATGGATAGTTTTCCTCTTGTTGCTGTTCAAACTCCACAAGAGTTTTCACAAGATGAAGTTATGACAAGTGATCAAGAAGACCTTTTTGGCATACATACGACTATTCATGATGAGATCAGAAAAATACCTATAGATGATGGGTTCATTGAAGATATAGATGATAAGGTTTCCCAAACAGCTAGCACTAAAGATTCTTTACTTCATTTTAGTGACAGTGTCAAGGGTGGTTTTGGGTTTGATCTTCAAACCAAGCCATGGAAGGGAGGTATGTATGAAGATATCAGTTTAAGTGAGTTGGGTGGTGATCTATTCAAAGAGTCAACCCTCAAAGAGAAGCACAAAGAGCACTTTCCTTTTGATCAAAACAATCAATCCTCTAGCACTTGGGATCCAGGAGTGAAGGCATTTAGTGATGACAAAGAAATTGTGTGGGATGAGTTTCCCTTTGATCCTGAGGAAGTTCAAAATTCTGATTGCTTTGCAAGCTATGATGGGGCTGCCATAAACTTTGATCATGAAGACAGTGAAGTGGAAGTGGAGCTTGAAGATCATATGGCTCTTGACGATGGAAAGTTTGATGGAGTTCCTAAACACAAATCCAATTTATCAATGCTTGAAGCTGGTTGTAAGCATTGGATTGAAGAATTGGTGGAGTCTAATTCTCTTTGTGATATTGAGCAATTTCAGCTAGCAGGTGGTGAAGGAAAGGAGTCTTGGAGCAGATATGAGGGTAGCAAAGATGAAAAACAAAGTTCTGATTTTCAGTTGCAGCCTATCAGCAGTTCACCATCTTTGCATGTTCATGAGTGGAAAGATCAATGCAAGGTATCTTTTGAAAAAGAAGTGCAAGCGCTATCCCTATTTGATCGCACACACAATTTGGTTGATGATCTCTATTGGAAGGCTCAGTTTGAAGAGAGACAAAGTGGAGTTAGGGATGAAGTTGCTCTTCCTAAATTGCAACTAATCAAAGATTCCTTGGAGACCATGAAATCCGAGTACATAGGCTTGATTGAAGATAGAGATCATGCCGTTGAATCTGCAAAGAAGGCCTTCATTGTTTTCGAAGAAAAGGAGAGTATGGTTGATGAACTCACTTTGGAGATTAAATCAACAAAGGACAAGTTGAAAGAAACTCAGTTGACTCAAAGAAAGGTTGAAGACCAGTTTGCAGATTTTAAACTTTTCAAGGAGCAAGAGGATGCACGAAGAGCTAGAGAAATCAAGCAAGTAATTGATGAGATTGATAGTCTTCGAGAGGAGTTTGATATTGAAGGTTTCACAAGAAAATCAAAGGTTGCATGTGCAGATTTGGAGCAGCAAGATGAGAGGAATGAATTTCAAGTTTATGACAATCCTCTTTTTCAAGAAGGTGGTGAGAAAAGTTATGATAATCCTCTCTATGAAGTAGAGGATGAAATGGAGAATGAAACTGAGTTTGGTTTCCAGTGCTTGGATGCCTCGATATCACTCCATGAGGAAGTGTCACACTTGTTGATTAGTAATGAATGCATACGTGGGTTTGAGGATGAAGTCTATACATGGGAAGTGTTGATTCGAGGAGATTTCAACATCTTCGACACCAAGGTGTTAACAAGGCAAGATTTGGTAGCTGCTGGTAACTTCAGTACAGCAGCAAGAAGCGAAGATTTTAGTCTTGTTACTCATGAAGAAGAGAAGAAAGATGGCCCAAAACTTGGTGTTTGCATGCTTGTCAATCCATCCCTTTGGTTGAACAATACTTTGGCACATATTGGTCTATTTTTGGAGTTGGATTTGAAGTTATCTTATGTTTCGTGTTCCAGTGTTGTTGAAGCTTTCATGGGTTGGTTTCAGAGGTTCATCAGCGGGGATGCCTATTTTATGAGTATGCACTTGGTTTTGACCAGCACTTGGGGTTGTGTTGAATTCTCTTTTCAGAGTGTTGAAAATCACTTTCGATTGGGTATCCATGCTTGGGATTCTCAACTTGGGTTGATGGAGTTTTTGGCTGGTGGAAAGAGGAACTTTTGGTGGGTTAGTGATCAAATTTTCAGACCTTTGGGTGTTGTTCTTCTCTTCACCAACCACTTGATGGCCCCATTTGTTCATCAACAAATGGACTGGAGAGAAATTTTGAGTATGGGTTGGAAAGATGAACAGTTGGTTACTCTTGACGTTGATCCTTGGGCAAGACAATGGCAGATTTTGGGACATGAGCTTGCTGGTTGGAGGCAGACCAGCCATCTTACTTGTGGAGTTACTCTCGTTCGGAAGAGTTTGTCCTTCATCACTTGCCAAAAGGGTGGTAGTTTTCAGTTGGGGATTGCTCTAGTATGTTTTCCTGCCATTTTTGAGAGATTAACTTGCAACTCTATGCTCATCTCATACACTCACACTTGGGAATTTCTTTGGTGCTGCTGTTTTTTCTTGTGTGAAGCACTAAAATCAGATTGCTCTTCGCTGACTTTAGCCTTGAACAGCAGAGACTATTTGTTCCTTCACACCAGTTCTATTCTCGGGGTTCATCTTATGGAGGCTTGTGATGTTAACTTTGATAGTTCTCTCTCATTGTGGGTTCAGGACAGCGAACCACCACTTGTTTTGATTCATCATTCTGAGATTCATGAGGTTGGAACTATGAGAGTTTTATGTAGTCTTCATGGTGGTATCAATATAATTCAGTTGGTGCATAGTAGCTCCATGAGGAGACGTGAGTATGAGTTTGTTGAGCTCTTGCAAAGGATTGTTTTCCTCTTTGCAAGAAGATTCGAAGATGTCACATTTGCAGTCATGACTTCGTTTGTTACCATGAGGAGGTATGCTGAGGAGATTGATTTTGAGTTGAGTAGCCTATCTTTCTTCTTGCCTAGAATTGTGGTTGACAGTGGTAAGGATTGCACAATGTTGACTTTGTCTTCGGGACATGAGACGCCGCATGAAGTTGGTCTCACCTTTTAAGATCTTCATTTGAGTATCATGATAAAAATAATTTGGGTTACAAGAAGGTTAGTACATTGGTATTGATAAGTTTTCACGAATGTGATCGAGTGGTGCAGCACGGGTAATGGTGGGACCCTTCTCGGAGATGGGTTTGGGGAACCCGGGATCACACTTGTTTTGGTATGGATCAGTCTTAAGTTTTATGGAGTTATGGTTTTATTGCTTGAGGACAAGCAATTTTGGGAAGGGCGGACTGTAATGTCCCCGTTTTTAGCATTGCTCCTTTCAGTGATTGATGGTCTTTTCCTGGTGTGCTGTTGGCTAATCAGAGACAGAATTAGGGTTTCCGACTGCTTGGTGAGTTCTCTTGAAGATTTAGGGTTTTGTTTGTTGGAGTTTGGGTGCCCTCGATTCTCGATTCCTTCTAGGTTTTCAGAGAGCTTGCGAATGGTGGCGATGCACAGCCCAGCAACTTTCCTAATTTACTATTTTTAGTAAATCCTATTTTTGGCAGTGGTCCAGTCAGCACCAGCTCGGTCAACTTTCCTCTTCTGGCAGTTCATTGGGTAATTCTGAATTTTGGCATAAGGGGTTCATCTTGGAGGAATAAGTATTTTAATGACAATAATGTTTTATTTTATAAAATAACCCCTTGTCCTAGTATTATGACTTTAAGTTGTTTTAAAGAAGGGGACCTTGAGGGGTATTGTCTCATGAAGGAAATATTTTATATTTCTAAAGTCAAAAAATATTACTTGGAGAAAAGGACGCCTTTTTATGAAGGAAAAGATTTTAAAATAAAGTTAAATTAAACCTTGAGAAAGGGGGCGCCCAAATTGGAGGGAAAAGAAGATAGTCAAATTTGAAAGTTAGGGTTTCTAGAAGCTTCTGGAAAAGTCATCACAAGTTTATAAAAGGAGGTCTTGGTCTTCATTTTCATCATCTGATATCTTGAGTATTGTTATGCTGCCGAAATGGTTGCTGGATTGCTTCGAGGAATGAATGCCTCCTAGCTTGGGCTCGACTTCGTGCTTGAGAGATAGCACCTAGTAGAGAGGTTTGCTTCTTGTTTTGGAGTGACTTTTTGTGTAGTGAGGTTTGCATTTGTAGTTTGGGTTTCTACTTCTATAGTTCATGACATTTTATGTCATTTTCTCTCAGGAAGTTAATGCATAATAGGGGTCAATCTATATTTCACTCATAAATCAAAAATACAAAAAGAGCCTGGTATTGTCTCATTGGTTTTCTCATTATTGAAGAGATCCTTTCATGAATATTTGTAGATTTTTAATGGAAAGCTTATCTTTATAAAGCAAATTCGTCATTCCTCGTAGGGCGCCCTTTCTAGAGTGCTTTGGGATCCGTGCCATTAATTAATAGCCACTTTTAGCTGTCCTTTCTCATAACTAAACTAGGCGCCATCATTTTAAGAGTATTTTGCATCAGTTTTGAAGACATTTGGGTCAGTTTTGAGTGAGTTGTGAGCATTTTAGTGGATTCTAGGGTTGCTGATTATGCATTTCAAGTTGCTATTCTGTCATATAAGATTTTGGAAAGTGCATTTCTGGTGAAGGTTTGGTGTTGTAAGTCTTACCAAGCTTGGTGGAGGTCAGCATTTACCATTAAAAGAATTGAAGAGCTTCTAACTTTGTTCTGTACATTCTCTTATATTATTGTGTTTAACAAAGTAGGTAATCACAAGATTTCTCCCAACCCGTTTTACCATGTTTGTAATTGCCCACCTAATAAGTGGAAGAGTCGGCCTGTCAGCCTATTTACTTTTGATTTGGCATTGTGTAATATTGTACATCTCCCACCTATGGTAGCTCCATTCCCATTCGGCTTGGAAAGCACACTGGTGTTGGAGTTTATTTGAAGTTGCATTTGTATTTCTTTCCAAATCTCCACCATATGGTCGCCTTCATTCCATTCTAGTTTGGGTAGCAATATACTTGGTGTTGAGTTAATTTCAGTTGCAGTTTGATTTAATTTATTGACGATCCTCTTGCCATATGATAGCCCCTCTCTTGTTGAGATTGAGTGCGCATTCTTGGCAAAGAGTTATATTGTAACTGCTGGTTGATTTATCTAACCCTAACGGGTGCCTTCTGCATGTTGTTGTAATTGCATTCAAAAATTGGAAAAAATTTGGTCCGGTTCATTACAGTGGTATCAGAGCCAAGATCCTGCCATCCTGTGCCCATCAAGGTTCAATTGACAGTTGAATGACAGAGAAATCAGTTTCTACACCAGAGGTCAGAACAGAGTTCAGTTTAGCCTTCAGAAGTTTCAACGATGTTGCGTTTTCTAAGGTCCAGGGATTGTGAGAAGTCATATTCAACTATGGTATCTGAGGAAGGAAAGGTTAGTGATGTCGTAAGGGATTTCATTGAATATGCCAAACAGTATAGAAGACAATGTGAACATGAGGCTGCCAAACTCCGTGAGCAATATCAAAACATGCCAGATGATTATAGGTACAATGTTTCATTTGATTCCCATTTGAATTGTGTGGCATCACTGAAGCCCAAAAAGTCAGAGATGGTGGACCACATTAGGAAAATGATAAAAAGGGAATCAGAACAAGCTTTGGTTGAAGAGTCAAAGAAGGAAGGAGATGAAGTGCCTATTTGTGAATTGCAGCCGACAAATGTGCAAGTTGAAGAGAAAAATCAGTCATCTAGCATTGAAGATGGCACAAACAAGGTGCAAATATCACATCAGAATGAACGTGAGCTTGATGAAGATACTTTGGCAAGTGAAGAGTTAAGGGTAGAGCCTCATAATACGCCCCTTGACTTGCATGTGATAGCAAGTGAAGAAGAGCAAATTGAAGGAAATACTATTGGTGTCTTTGAATCAGCTTATGACCGTTACCAAAGTGGTGATGTTGGTAATGATTTCGATGTGTTTGTACCTCCTCTTGTTGAAGATTTAGTGATAGATAGTTTTCCTCTTGTTGCTGTTCAAACTCCTCAAGAGTTTTCACAAGATGAAGTTATGGCAAGTGATCAAGAAGACCTTTTTGGCATACATATGACTATTCATGATGAGATCAGAAAAATACCTATAGATGATGGGTTCATTGAAGATATAGTTGATAAGGTTTCCCAAACAGCTAGCACTAAAGATTCTTTACTTCATTTTAGTGACAGTGTCAAGGGTGGTTTTGGGTTTGATCTTCAAACCAAGCCATTGAAGGGAGGTATGTATGAAGATATCAGTTTAAGTGAGTTGGGTGGTGACCTATTCAAAGAGTCAACCCTCCAAGAGAAGCACAAAGAGCACTTTCCTTTTGATCAAAACAATCAATCCTCTAGCACTTGGGATCCAGGAGTGAAGGCATTTAGCGATGATAAAGAAATTGTGTGGGATGAGTTTCCCTTTGATCCTGATGAAGTTCAAAATTCTGATTGCTTTGCAAGCTATGAGGGGGCTGCCATAAACTTTGATCATGAAGACAGCGAAGTGGAAGTGGAGCTTGAAGATCATATGGCTCTTGACGATGGAAAGTTTGATGGAGTTCCTAAACACAAATCCAATTTACCAATGCTTGAAGCTGGTTGTAAGCATTGGATTGAAGAATTTGTGGAGTCTAATTCTCTTTGTGTTAGCTGAGCAACTCTCAGCCAGTAGGTGGTGAAGGAAAGGAGTCTCTCGGGACAGCTGAGAGGAGACCACTGAAAAGAAGTGCAAGCGCTATCCCTATTTGATCGCACACACAATTTGGTTGATGATCTCTATTGGAAGGCTCAGTTTGAAGAGGGACAAAGTGGAGTTAAGGATGAAGTTGCTCTTCCTAAATTGCAACTAATCAAAGATTCCTTGGAGACCATGAAATCCAAGTACATAGGCCTGATTGAAGATAGAGATCATGCCGTCGAATCTGCAAAGAAGGCCTTCATTGTTTTCGAAGAAAAGGAGAGTATGGTTGATGAGCTCACTTTGGAGCTTAAATCAACAAAGGACAAGTTGAAAGAAACTCAGTTGGCTCTAAGAAAGGTTGAAGATCAGTTTGCAGATTTCAAACTTTTCAAGGAGCAAGAGGGTGCACGAAGAGCTAGAGAAATCAAGCAAGTAATTGATGAGATTGATAGTCTTCAAGAGGAGTTTGATCTTGAAGGTTTCACAAGAAAATCAAAGGTTGCATGTGCAGATTTGGAGCAGCAAGATGAAAGGAATGACTTTCAAGTTTATGACAATCCTCTTTTTCAAGAAGGTGATGAGAAAAGTTATGATAATCCTCTCTATGAAGTAGAGGATGAAATGGAGAATGAAATTGAGTTTGGTTTCCAGTGCTTGGATGCTTCGATATCACTCCATGAGGAAGTGCTACGTCTATTGATTAGTAATGAATGCATAAGTGGGTTTGAGGATGAAGTCTATACATGGGAAGTGTTGATTCGAGGAGATTTCAACATCTTCGACACCAAGGTGTTAACAAGGCAAGATTTGGTAGCTACTGGCAACTTCAGTACAGCAGCAAGAAGCGAAGATTTTAGTCTTGTTACTCATGAAGAAGGGAACAAAGAAGAACAAGAACATGGTGTTTGCATTCTTCTCAATCCATTCCTTGGGTTGAGTGATGCTAATCAATTTTGGGAGTTGGATTTGAAGTCATCTTATGTTTCGTGTTCCAGTGTTGTTGAAGCTTTCATGGGTTGGTTTCAGAGGTTCATCAGAGGGGATGCCTATTTTATGAGTATGCACTTGGTTTTGACCAGCACTTGGGGTTGTGTTGAATTCTCTTTTCAGAGTGTTGAAAATCACTTTCAATTGGGTATCCATGCTTGGGATTCTCAACTTGGGTTGATGGAGTTTTTGGCTGGTGGAAAGAGGAACTTTTGGTGGGTTAGTGATCAAATTTTCAGACCTTTGGGTGTTGTTCTTCTCTTCACCAACCACTTGATG
>VDFB02170991.1:94020-143166 GCA_007258455.2 Sequoia sempervirens | reverse complement strand
GGATTGCTCTAGTATGTTTTCCTGCCATTTTTGAGAGATTAACTTGCAACTCTATGCTCATCTCATACACTCACACTTGGGCATTTCTTTGGCGCTGCTGTTTTTTCTTGTGTGAAGTACTAAAATCATATTGCACTTCGCTGACTTCAGCCTTGAATAGCAGATATTATTTGTTCCTTCACACTTATCCTATTCTCGGAGTTCATCTTATGAATGTTTGTGGTGTTAACCTTGAGAGTTTTCTCTCATTGTTGGTTCGGGACAGCGAACTACAACTTGTTTTGGTTCATCATTCAGAGACTCATGAGGTTGGAACTATAAGAGTTTTTTGTATTCTTCTTGGTGGTGTCAGTATAATTCAGTTGGTGCATAGTAGCTCCATGAGGAGACGTGAGTATGAGTTGGTTGAGCTCTTGCAAAGGATTGATTTCCTCTTTGCAAGGAGATTTGAAGATGACACTTTTGCACCATGACTTATCACATGCGGGGAGGTATGCCGTAGGGAGATTGGTTTCCTTTGAGTTGAGTAGCCCATCCTTCTTGCCTAGGAATTGTGGCTGGATGCTGGTATGACGAAGCATCGTTGGACTTTAAGCCTCTTTGGACATGAGACGCCGCGATGAAGCTGGTCTCACCTTTAAGATCTTTCAGTTTGAGTATCATGGATAGTAACACTTTGGGGTTACAAGGAAGGTTAGTGCAGCATTGGCATGATGTTTTCACAGATGTGATCAGAGTGGTGCAGCATCGGCATGGTGGGACCTTTCTGAGATGGGTTTGGGAACCTGGGATCATACTTGTTTTGGTATGGATCAGTCTTAAGTTTTATGGAGTTATGGTGGTATTGCTTGAGGACAAGCAATTTTGGGAAGGGCGGATTGTAATGTCCCCGTTTTTAGCATTGCTCCTTTCAGTGATTGATGGCCTTTTCCTGGTGTGCTGTTGGCTAATCAGAGACAAAATTATGGTTTCCGGTTGCTTGGTGAGTTCTCTTGAAGATTTAGGGTTTTGTTTGTTGGAGTTTGGGTGTTCGGATTCTGGATTCCTTCTAGGTTTTCAGAGAGCTTCGCAATGGTGGCGCATGCATTACATTCCAAGCAACTTTCCGAATTTACTATTTTTAGTAAATTCTATTTTTGGCAGTGGTCCAGTCAGCACCAGCTCAGTCAACTTTCCTCTTCTGGCAGTTCATTGGGTAATTCTGAATTTTGGCGTAAGGGGTTCATTTTGGAGGAATAAGTATTTTAATGACAATAATGTTTTATTTTATAAAATAACCCCTTGTCCTAGTATTATGACTTTAAGTTGTTTTAAAGAAGGGGACCTTGAGGGGTATTGTCTCATGAAGGAAATATTTTATATTTCTAAAGTCAAAAAATATTACTTGGAGAAAAGGACGCCTTTTTATGAAGGAAAAGATTTTAAAATAAAGTTAAATTAAACCTTGAGAAAGGGGGCGCCCAAATTGGAGGGAAAAGAAGACAGTCAAATTTGAAAGTTAGGGTTTCTAGAAGCTTCTGGAAAAGTCATCACAAGTTTATAAAAGGAGGTCTTGCTCTTCATTTTCAGTATCTAATATTTTGAGTATTGTTATGCTGCCGAAATGGTTGCTGGATTGCTTCGAGGAATGAATGCCTCCTAGCTTGGGCTCGACTTCGTTCTTGAGAGATAGCACCTAGTAGAGAGGTTTGCTTGTTTTGAGTGACTTTTTGTAGTGAGGTTTGCATTTGTAGTTTGGGTTTACTTATGTAGTTCAGTTTATTGCATTTTATGTCATTTTCTGTAGTTGCTGATAACAGGGCTGAATCTATATTTTCACTCATAAATCAAAAAATACAAAAAGAGTTGTTCTGGGTATTGTCTCATTGGTTTTCTCTATTGGAAGAGATCCTTCATGAATATTTGCATATTTTAATACGAAGTTTCTGATTTTATAAAGCAAATTCGTCATTTCTTGAAAGCCCTACTTTCTGGAGTGCTTTGGGATCCGTGCCATTAATTAATAGCCACTTTTAGCTGCCCTTTTTCATTACTAAACTAGGCGCCATCATTTTAAGAGTATTTTGCATCAGATTTGAAGACATTTGGGTCAGTTTTGAGTGAGTTGTGAGCATTTTAGTGGATTCTAGGGTTGCTGATTATGCATTTCAAGTTGTTGTTCTGTCATATCAGATTTTGGAAAGTGCATTTCTGGTGAAGGTTTGGTGTTAGGAAGTCTTACTAAGCTTGGTGGAGGTCACATTTACTATTGCAGCAATTGAAGAGCTTCTAATCCTTGTTCTTGCAAGCATTCTCTATATTATTGTAAGCTGAACAGTAGTACTGTCAGCATTTCTCCCAACCTTGCTTACCATGTTTGTAATTGCCCACTGAATAAGTGGAAGAGGCTGGCTTGCCGCCTATTTACTTTGATTTGCATTGTAATATTGTACATCTCCGCCCTATGGTAGCTCCATTCCCACTCCGGGTTTGAAAGCACAGTCTGGGTGTTGAGTTTATTTGAAGTTGCATTTGTATTTCTTTCAATCTCCACCATATGGTCGCCTCATTCCATTCTGGTTTGGGTAGCACATACTTGGTGTTGAGTTACTTTCAGTTGCAGTTCTGATTTTTTGTACTGCCGATCCTCTTGCCATATGACAGCCTCTCTCATGTTGAGATTGAGTGCGCATTCTTGGTAAAGAGTTATATTGTAACCGCTGGTTGATTTGATTCAACCTAACGGCCTTCTCGATGTTGTTGGTAATTGCATTCAAAAATTGGAAAAATTTTGGTCCGTTCATTACGTTGGTATCAGAGCTTTCAAGATCCCTCACGCATCCCCGGTGCCCCAACAAGGTTCAATTGACAAATTGAATGACGTAGAAACTGCTTTACACCGCAGGTCGCACGAGTCTGGCTTTAGCCTTCGGAAGTTTCAAAGATGTTGCATTTTCTAAGGTCTAGGGATCGTGAGAAGTCAGATTCAATTATGGCATCTGAGGAAGGAAAGGTTAGTGATGCCGTAAGGGATTTCATTGAATATGCCAAACAGTATAAAAGACAATGTGAACATGAGGCTGCCAAACTCCGTGAGCAATATCAAAACATGCCAGATGATTATAGGTACAATGTTTCATTTGATTCCCATTTGAATTGTGTGGCGTTACTGAAGCCCGAAAAGTTGGAGATGGTGGACCACATTAGGAAAATGATAAAAAGGGAAGCACAACAAGCTTTGGTTGAAGAATCAAAAAAGGAAGAAGATGAAGTGTCTATTTGTAAATTGTAGCCCACAAATATGCAAGTTGAAGAGAAAAATCAGTCATCTAGCATTGAAGATGGCACAAGCAAGGTGCACATATCACATCAAAATGAACGTGAGCTTGATGAAGATACCTTGGCAAGTGAAGAGTTAAGGGTAGAGACTCATAATACGCCCTTGGACTTGCATGTGATAGCAAGTGAAGAAGAGCAAGTTGAAGGAAATACTATTGGTGTCTTTGAATCAGCTTATGACCGTTACCAAAGTAATGATGTTGGTAATGATTTTGATGTGTTTGTACCTCCTCTTGTTGAAGATTTAGTGATGGATAGTTTTCCTCTTGTTGCTGTTCAAACTCCACAAGAGTTTTCACAAGATGAAGTTATGACAAGTGATCAAGAAGACCTTTTTGGCATACATATGACTATTCATGATGAGATCAAAAAAATACCTATAGATGATGGGTTCATTGAAGATATAGATGATAAAGTTTCCCAAACAGCTAGCACTAAAGATTCTTTACTTCATTTTAGTGATAGTGTCAAGGGTGGTTTCGGGTTTGATCTTCAAACCAAGCCATTGAAGGGAGGTATGTATGAAGATATCAGTTTAAGTGAGTTGGATGGTGACCTATTCAAAGAGTCAACCCTCCAAGAGAAGCACAAAGAGCACTTTCCTTTTGATCAAAACAATCAATCCTCTAGCACTTGGGATCTAGGAGTGAAGGCATTTAGTGATGACAAAGAAATTGTGTGGGATGAGTTTCCCTTTGATCCTGATGAAGTTCAAAATTCTGATTGCTTTGCAAGCTATGAGGGGGCTGCCATAAACTTTGATCATGAAGATAGTGAGGTGGAAGTGGAGCTTGAAGATCATATGGCTCTTGACGATGGAAAGTTTGATGGAGTTCCTAAACACAAATCCAATTTATCAATGCTTGAAGCTGGTTGTAAGCATTGGATTGAAGAATTTGTGGAGTCTAATTCTCTTTGCGATATTGAGCAATTTCAGCTAGTAGGTGGTGAAGGAAAGGAGTCTTGGAGCAGCTATGAGGGTAGCAAAGATGAAAACAAAGTTCTGATTTTCAGTTGCAGCCTATCAGCAGTTCACCATCTATGCATGTTCATGAGTGGAAAGATCAATGCAAGGTATCTTTTGAAAAAGAAGTGCAAGCGCTATCCCTATTTGATCGCACACACAATTTGGTTGATGATCTCTATTGGAAGGCTCAGTTTGAAGAGAGACAAAGTGGAGTTAAGGATGAAGTTGCTCTTCCTAAATTGCAACTAATCAAAGATTTCTTGGAGACCATGAAATCTGAGTACATAGGCTTGATTGAAGATAGAGATCATGCTGTTGAATCTGCAAAGAAGGCCTTCATTGTTTTCGAAGAAAGGGAGAGTATGGTTGATGAGTTCACTTTGGAGCTTAAATCAACAAAGGACAACTTGAAAGAAACTCAGTTGGCTCGAAGAAAGGTTGAAGACCAGTTTGCAGATTTTAAACTTTTCAAGGAGCAAGAGGATGCACAAAGAGCTGGAGAAATCAAGCAAGTAATTGATGAGATTGATAGTCTTCGAGAGGAGTTTGATCTTGAAGGTTTCACAAGAAAATCAAAGGTTGCATGTGCAGATTTGGAGCAGCAAGATGAAAGGAATGACTTTCAAGTTTATGACAATCCTCTTTTTCAAGAAGGTGGTGAGAAAAGTTATGATAATCCTCTCTATGAAGTAGAGGATGAAATAGAGAATGAAACTGAGTTTGGTTTCCAGTGCTTGGATGCCTCGATATCACCCCATGAGGAAGTTCCACATCTGTTGATTAGTAATGAATGCATAAGTGGGTTTGAGGATGAAGTCTATACATGGGAAGTGTTGATTCGAGGAGATTTCAACATCTTCGACACCAAGGTGTTAACAAGGCAAGATTTGGTAGCTGCTGGCAACTTCAGTACAACAGCAAAAAGCGAAGATTTTAGTCTTGTTACTCATGAAGAAGGGAACAAAGAAGAACCAAAACATGGTGTTTGCATTCTTCTCAATCCATTCCTTGGGTTGAGTGATGCTAATCAATTTTGGGAGTTGCATTTGAAGTCATCTTATGTTTCGTGTTCTAGTGTTGTTGAAGCTTTCATGGGTTGGTTTCAGAGGTTCATCAGAGGGGATGCCTATTTTATGAGTATGCACTTGGTTTTGACCAGCACTTGGGGTTGTGTTGAATTCTCTTTTCAGAGTGTTGAAAATCACTTTCGATTGGGTATCCATGCTTGGGATTCTCAACTTGGGTTGATGGAGTTTTTGGCTGGTGGAAAGAGGAACTTTTGGTGGGTTAGTGATCAAATTTTCAGACCTTTGGGTGTTGTTCTTCTCTTCACCAACCACTTGATGGCCCCATTTGTTCATCAACAAATGGATTGGAGAGAAATTTTGAGTATGGGTTGGAAAGATGAACAGTTGGTTACTCTTGACGTTGATCCTTGGGCAAGACTATGGCAGATTTTGGGACATGAGCTTGCTGGTTGGAGGCAGACCAGCCATCTTACTTGTGGAGTTACTCTCGTTCGGAAGAGTTTGTCCTTCATCACTTGCCAAAAGGGTGGTAGTTTTCAGTTGGGGATTGCTCTAGTATGTTTTCCTGCCATTTTTGAGAGATTAACTTGCAACTCTATGCTCATCTCATACACTCACACTTGGGCATTTCTTTGGTGCTGCTGTTTTTTCTTGTGTGAAGTACTAAAATCAGATTGCACTTCGCTGACTTCAGCCTTGAATAGCAGATATTATTTGTTCCTTCACACTTATCCTATTCTCGGAGTTCATCTTATGAATGTTTGTGGTGTTAACCTTGAGAGTTTTCTCTCATTGTTGGTTCGGGACAGCGAACTACAACTTGTTTTGATTCATCATTCTGAGACTCATGAGGTTGGAACTATGAGAGTTTTTTGTATTCTTCTTGGTGGTGTCAGTATAATTCAGTTGGTGCATAGTAGCTCCATGAGGAGACGTGAGTATGAGTTGGTTGAGCTCTTGCAAAGGATTGATTTCCTCTTTGCAAGGAGATTTGAAGATGACACTTTTACCATCAGGGCTTCGTTTGTTACCATGTGGAGGTATGTTGAGGAGTTTGATTTTGAGATGAGCAGTCTATCCTTCTTACCTAGAATTGTGGTTGACAGTGGTATGATTGTTACTGTTGACTTTGGGCCTCTTGGACATGAGACGTCGCATGAAGCTGGTCTCAGTCCTTTAAGATCTTTCAGTTTGAGTATCATGGATAGTAACACTTTGGGGTTACAAGGAAGGTTAGTGCAGCATTGGCATGATGTTTTCACGAATGTGATCAGAGTGGTGCAGCATCGGCATGGTGGGACCTTCCTGAGATGGGTTTGGGAACCTGGGATCATACTTGTTTTGGTATGGATCAGTCTTAAGTTTTATGGAGTTATGGTGGTATTGCTTGAGGACAAGCAATTTTGGGAAGGGTGGATTGTAATGTCCCCGTTTTTAGCATTGCTCCTTTCAGTGATTGATGGCCTTTTCCTGGTGTGTTGTTGGCTAATCAGAGACAGAATTAGGGTTTCCGGCTGCTTGGTGAGTTCTCTTGAAGATTCAGGGTTTTGTTTGTTGGAGTTTGGGTGTTCGGATTCTGGATTCCTTCTGGGTTTTCAGAGAGCTTCGCAATGGTGGCGCATGCATTACATTCCAAGCAACTTTCTGAATTTACTATTTTTAGTAAATCCTATTTTTGGCAATGGTCCAGTCAACACCAGCTCGGTCAACTTTCCTCTTCTGGCAGTTCATTGGGTAATTCTGAATTTTGGCATAAGGGGTTCATTTTGGAGGAATAAGTATTTTAATGACAATAATGTTTTATTTTATAAAATAACCCCTTGTCCTAGTATTATGACTTTAAGTTGTTTTAAAGAAGGGGACCTTGAGGGGTATTGTCTCATGAAGGAGATATTTTATATTTCTAAAGTCAAAAAATATTACTTGGAGAAAAGGACGCCTTTTATGAAGGAAAAGATTTTAAAATAAAGTTAAATTAAACCTTGAGAAAGGGGGCGCCCAAATTGGAGGGAAAAGAAGACGGCTTAAATTTGAAAGTTAGGGTTTCTAGAAGCTTCTGGAAAGTCATCACAAGTTTATAAAAGGAGGTCTTGGTCTTCATTTTCGGCATCTGATATCTTGAGTATTGTTATGCTGCCGAAATGGTTGCTGGATTGCTTCGAGGAATGAATGCCTCCTAGCTTGGGCTCGACTTTGTGCTTGAGAGATAGCACCTAGTAGAGAGGTTTGCTTGTTTTGAGTGACTTTTTGTAGTGAGGTTTGCATTTGTAGTTTGGGTTTACTTATGTAGTTCAGTTTATTGCATTTTATGTCATTTTCTGTAGTTGCTGATAACAGGGCTGAATCTATATTTTCACTCATAAATCAAAAAATACAAAAAGAGTTGTTCTGGGTATTGTCTCATTGGTTTTCTCTATTGGAAGAGATCCTTCATGAATATTTGCAGATTTTAATAAGTTTATGATTTTATAAAGCAAATTGTTTTCATTTTGAAAGCCCTCCTACTGGAGTGCTTTGGGGATCCGGTGCCATTAACTAATAGCCACTTTAGCTGCCCTTCTTTTCATTACTTCTTCAAACTAGTTTCATCATTTTTAAGAGTATTTTGCATCAGATTTGAAGACATTTAATGGCTTTTGAGTGAGTTGTGAGCATTTTAGTGATTCTAGGGTTGCTGATTATGTGCATTTCAAGTTATCGTCATTACACGCATTTTGGAAAGCTTTTATCGTGAAGGCTCGTGTTGTGGGAAGTCTACTAAGCTTGGTGGAGGTCACATTTACTATTGCAATTGAAGAGCTTCTAACTTTTGTTCTTGCAGGCATTCTCTATATTATTGTAAGTTGAACAGTAGTACTGTCAGCATTTCTCCCAACCTTGCTTATCATGTTTGTAATTGCCCACTGAATAAGTGGAAGAGGCTGGCTTGCCGCCTATTTACTTTGATTTGCATTGTAATATTGTACATCTCCCTATGGTAGTTCCATTCCCATTCTGCTTGAAAGCACATTCGGGTGTTGAGTTTACTCTTTGAAGTTGCATTTGTATTTCTTCAATCTCCACCATATGGTCGCTTCTCATTCCATTCTGTTAGTTTGGCAGTACATACTTGGTGTTGAGTTACTTCGCTGCAGTTCTCATTTTGAAATCGACGATCCTCTTGCCATATGACAGCCTCTCTTGTTGAAATTGGAGCGCGCATTCTGGCAAAGAGTTATATTGTAACCGTCGGTTGATTTATCTAACCCCAACGGGTGCCTCGTGATGTTGTTGTAATTTTGCATTCAAAAATTAAAAATTTGGTCCGGTTCATTGTGACTCAAGGATGATATCATATGAAACTCTAAGGAAACTTTGAGAGAAAATTAGCAATCTGTTGATGTGGGTAATCACTAATCAACATAGCCCAATCAAAACGCTTTGTTATCAAGAATCCCTCGAAATAAGATAGAACATCCATGAACGGAAAGTGCTAGCATCCCCGTTGACCAGAATCGATTGAGCAGTTATCAAAACAGTAATTTCATCCTTGAATTAAATTACCTACCTTCAACCTTCTTAGGCATGTTAGTTTTCTGAACTTTCAGCCATTTCTCAGCCACTTTTCTATGAACGCTATAATATCCATCCCATATCTTCACGTGCCTCAAGAACCACAAGTAGTTATTCAACGCTGAGGAATAGCAAAAACATTTCTATGTCCTTCCGGGTTCAAGACTGCAAACAACCCTCCCCACAACCGACCGACTTGTCGTGGAAGATGCAGTCATAATGCTTGATGCAAGCAAGAACAAACTCGAGATCAAAAGTAGTAACAGGAATGGATGCTGCTGCTAGCAATCCTGAACGTTCAAGATTCTTCAACGAATTGCTGCTAACACCCTCCAGACTGCTCAGATTAACCACTGGATAAACATGATTTAGGTCTGTATCTAAAGTTTTGACAAAGTTATGTGTAAGAGCCGATTTGGCCTTGTAATCAATGAGATTGAACTGCATTTTGAAAATGAGAACTTTTGACTGTAAAGTCGAATATACTTGAAGAACTTTCTGAAAACCTCTGGACAAGGCTAAAAATAGCCTAAGACAGGAAAAAATTTCGAAGTTTTTCTGGAACATGGGTTTTGTGCACAATGGAATTCTGAACAAACCCAGATGGTGCGATTTTCAAAAAGATGTGATTCAAGCCCACATGCAAAGAAATTCTCGGAAAAAAGCACAGAGCTTCAGAATGAAGGCTACGGGGCGATTTTCTTGAAAAAATCTAAGACGTGGGTTTTGCTGCAAATACTGAAGTATGCGAACCCAGATGAAAATGCGCTGACTATGTGTTGAATTTCTTTGACATGCGAAGAAAGTACCTAAGATGAGAAATAGAAAAAATAAGACAGAAGATAGAAAGTTTTGCTTGTCTGCTTTTGAAAAATCCGCCAATCTCTGTTGTAGAACTTGATGAAACCTGCATGCAAAGTGAAAATAAAGTCTGGAATCACCTTCCTCTGAACAATCTGAACTCGTTGCTATGAAGAATGCTGAATTCTGACACCTGTAGCACCTTTAGCTTGCTGGTCACTCAAGAAGAATATAAACTTCGAAGCTAAAGATGATGAAATAATGGACGCCAATGCTTGGTTAAATAGATTTTCATCTATGAAATTCGCATAAAGCATGAAATCCATGAAAAGTGCGCTTGGCTTGTGATTGGACCTCATTTTAGTTAACTGAAACTAAAATATGCTAAATAAAGCGCCATGCTTTAGGGTTTCCCTTTCAAGACTTCAGTTAACAAATTCATGCGATTTTGACTTTAGTTGACAATCTTCATTGAATTCGCCATCCTTCACACTTGCTTTAAATTCACAATTTAGAACTAAAGCGTCCCTTTTGAGAACTAAAGTTGACAATCTTTGTTGAAATGAATTCGCCAATTTCATGCTTTAAATCTTAAAACATTCCAAATATAGCGTCCCTTTCAAGACTTCAGTTGACATTCAAGAAAAGAATGAATTCGCCAACTTCACACTTATGCTTCAATTCACAAACTTAAGAATTAAAGCTTCCCTTTCAGTACTCCAGTTGACAATGAGAATTCGCCATATTTCATTCTCATGCTTTAAATCTTAAAAATTCTAAATATGGCGACCCTTTTGAGAACTGAAGTTAACATTCAAAGGTAAATGCGTCAACTTCACTAAGTTCATAAATTCATGCTTTAATCTAAATATGGCGACCCTTTTGAAAACTCCAGTTGACATTCAATGAAGCGCCATCTTCACAAAAACTTCACAATTGCAACCAAATTTGCCATGCATGTGAACTCAAGTTGACTTTCAAGAATAATCTTCAATTAAGTGAACATGCAATCAAGTTAACTCAACATGCAAGGTTGTTAACTGGACATGCAAACCAGTTAACTCGACATGCGAACTGAAAGATCACTCAACATGCCAATATATGAACTGAAGATGACAACCCAGAAAACATTTAGTCTAACTGTAGTCAGAACTCAAGTTAAGGCGTCCATTCAACTCTCTTTCGAAAATCCAACTTTGACCTCTTAAGGCGAATTCCAGACTTAGCCAAATTTCATGAAAATTTAGACTTAAAACCTCTTCAGGACCTCTGTTCATCCTCTGACACTGGCTGACTGACTCCACCGATTAGCTGGCTGACAGGTGCATCGCAGAGTTGAGCAAAAACTGATCAAAAGGTATCTTGAGACTAAAAACCATAAAACTGACATCTGAAGGCTCAAAAATCCAAGCGCCTTTTTCAAAAGCTGCGCTTTTTCTCAGACTTAGTCAAATTTTGACATCTGCATCTCGTACGAAGGGAAAAACAAAATCCTTCATAACTTCTAATTTATCAACTTTCAGGACTGGATCACAGGTTCACTGCGGAGCTGACTTCATTCTGCATGACAGCTACAAAGGCACATTTCCCAAGAAAACATCATCTGAGGGGTGAAAATCAAGGGCACCTTTTTCAAAAGTTGCTCTTTTTCCTCCAGACTTAAGCCATTTCTGGAAATGATCAAAATAACATAAAAAGTCCGACTGCAAGCTGCTGAGACATCTTCTGATCTGACGAAGATAGGCAAAGGAAAGTTGAACGTAACACGGACAAATTGAATATCCGATATCATCAAAAGAAAGTACAGCGTTTGAAATGCCTTTCTCAAAAGTGCTCTCTTTTTGCTTTTCTTGATATTATTTTGGACAAAGATTTGGACCCCATGTTTGACCGCTTTCAGCATCTCAAGAACTCGTATTCACCCATCGATGCATATACTGGCTCGGAACAAATGTGGAGATAAACATCTTGGTGGTGATGAAGCCAAACCTACATTTGGCACCTCAAAAAGATGGGCGCCTTTTTCAAAAGCTGCGCTTTTTACCAGTGTTAGCCAATTCTCGTTGTCCTCTCGTTTTGCGCTATATCTCCCGTAACTCGCAAGAAACAGGTCCGTTTGACAAGCTTGATAGCTCATTGTGAAGCTGACGTGATGCCGAACAAAAGTCTGCTGGAGGTGACAAACCCTAAAAATAGGATTTGAGCCCCTAAAAGATAGGGCGCCCTTTTGAAAATGTGCTCCCCTCTCCAGAAATAGAAAATTTCAATGATTTTCCTTCAAATTTTCACTTTTCTTAAATTTCTTCAATAACAGACTGACATGACACTGACACCAATTCCATATTTAAAAACCCCAAAAACGACCTTCTGACATCACTTTAACAAGATTAAGACTCAATTAAGCAAAATGCCTTAGTGAAGCAAAAATTTTGGTTTTGGGTACAACAAAATGAATGGTACGGCCCTAGGAGAGGGTCGACCTCACTTAATAAATCAGCCACTTCTTTATAAATTCTGATTTTGCACAAAAGGAGATCCCTCAAGCAGACAATTTGAAAGAACCAATACCCATGTGCAAACAAAATTCACCCTTAAAGCTGTATGCAAATTCGCCTTGCAACCATTAATGAATCAGCAACACAAAACTATGAAAATAAAATCAAATTCTCCACTGAAAGAACTGAAACAAATTGAAAAATGCTCTCTAGGAGGTTGGCGCCCAATATCCAATACCAAAACTACATCAAAAACTCAACATACAATTTACCACGAAATTAAAAGCTCTATTGAATGGTACGGCCTGCTAAGAAGGGCAAACTCCAAGATAAATTCAAATACTTCAAAATAAATTCTGAAAATCTGCAATTAGGGGCGCCTATTGCATAGGAATCAATATAACCAATACCCATAAGCAGAATAAAATCATACAAAGAGTTGTATTTGAAAATCAACTTCAGCCATTGAATAACCAGCAAGTAATAAATTGGAAAATATCACCAAAATTCACCACAATGAAGCTCTGTATGCACTTCTGAGTGAAGCACACTCCCAATTGACCATCTAGGGCGCCATAGTTTCAAGCCCGAAGAATGGTGTAGAAAAGCTAAGCTTCCCCTTAGCCGGGTTCTGAAATCAATTTAGCAGCATTTCGATATCATAAACCAAAGATGAGAAATGAATGAGCAATGGCTTGCTTTTATAAAATTGAAGGTGACTGTTGGCTCTTCAACTTCCATCTTTTTTTTCCCCTCCAAAAGAGACACCCATTTCACTTTTGAAATATTTTAACTTTTTAAAATATTAAATTCACCTTTCTAGGCATCCAAGACTTGAGGAGAAATATTTACTTTAGAAATATTCAAATAATCTCTCAATGAGGCGTCCACCCGCAAAGGCCACCTTTTAAAACAACTTTAAATCATTAATACTAGGCCAAGGGGGCCAATAAGAAATTATAACATTAATGACTTAGAATAAATCATTTTACCCAAAATGAGCCTCAAAATACTGAAAGCCAAATATGCTCCAAACTACACTGCTCGAAATGGAAACTGAGCTAACTACTGATGCTACTGCCCAAGATGGCACTACCAGAAATAGAACTTACTAAAAATAGTAAATTCTAAAAAGTTGCCCAATGCCTTTGCAAAACATACCACTACAAAGCTCACTAAAAACTCAGAAAACTCCACCAGACATGCATCCGAAACTCTAACATACAAGCTATCAGAAATGCATCAAAACCCCTATAAAATAGGAAACCCTAATTTTACCTCTGACGAGCCTATGGGCTTCCGGAAATAGGCTATCAGTCGCTGAAGGGCGTATAGATAAAATGAGGACATTACAGTCCGCCCTTCCCAAAATTGCTTATCCTCAAGCAATTCTAATGCCTTCCCAAAATCACCATGCTGAACCAAACTGAAACTAAATATGATCCTTAGGTCCCAAATCAACCTAAGAGAAAGATAGCACCAACTGATGTAAACACTACACTACTAGATGCCAATACAAGAGGCCTCCTGATTAAAACTAAACTGAAACACCATGGAAGGAAACTCCAAAAAGCCAATATTGGCTTCATCATCTTCAACTGTTGAATAACAAACCCAAGTGATACCTGTATGCAACCTAAAATGGTCACCTAGACGTTGGGCCCCATTTTTTTAATTTGTCAACATCAACTTTCTGAATCAATGATTGTTGCATTTTCAAATCAAATTTCTTAATCAATTCATAACTATTTCAAATGTTTCAATTTTCCCTAAGGTTTGAATGCTTCATTAATTTTTATTTAATCAAAAGAAATAAATCCCTTTTAATAAATAAAATAATGTTATTTAATTGAAGTTAATATTACTTTAAAATGATGCTATTTAATTAAATCTATTTTTAATTAAATAATTTTATTTTATTTTATTAATATTCATTTCTAAATTACATAATCTTATTTTATTTTATTAAAAGAGATATTATCATCTTAAATTAAATAAAATAAATGAAATATCCTCTCAAGAATATCCTGAGATGAAAAAAAAAAAGGGAAACAAATCAGTTAAAAGGGAAATAAACTAAAAAAAGAATTCCAATCAAGATTTGTTTCTATTTTTCTATTTATCCCACATTGTTTCTGAATTTGCCTTCAATTCTACTTTTGCCTATAAAATGAGTCCTCTCATTCTCATTTCAAAATCACCTAATTTTACATCTAATTTATGCTACAAATTTTCTTGAATTTTATCATTTGAGATTACATATTAGTTTGATTTTATAAACATCTTAGTTTTAGAGCATATAGTTTAATATTACATTTTAGCTTAATCTTCATAGTAGATTAATTTGCAAAGTAATTCATTTATGGCATTGCATGTAGATCAATTCTCATTTCAATAGAGTCTTTGGTTTCTTGTTTATTGCATTTTACACCATTTAGATTACTTTTCATTGTTGCATTGCAAGAACAGGATTCATGGAGATTGGCATTCTTGCTTCTCCTCTTTGAATCTCTCGTTCCGAGACTGTATTTGCAGGGGTAACTGGGTCAATCTGAGGGCCACAATATCAATCCCTGCCCTTCTCGGATAGAGAGCTATGAATTGATTTGCAAGGACTCATTATTGAGTATCCTTGCATGCAAGAAATCACAGAAGTATAACATATTTTCAGTTATACATTTTGGTGCCCACCGTGATATCTTTTTATTCCAGTATTTTTTTTTTGT
Source organism: Sequoia sempervirens (assembly GCA_007258455.2). NCBI lineage: Eukaryota > Viridiplantae > Streptophyta > Pinopsida > Cupressales > Cupressaceae > Sequoia > Sequoia sempervirens. The sequence continues at coordinate 128,279 of VDFB02170991.1, read as the reverse complement.
CAGATCAGCGGGGTTTTTCATCATTTTTTAAGAAATTTCGACTTTGATCTCTCAAATAGTGCATGCTGGTGCAAAATGGACTCCATAGATGTGCTCAGAAGGACCAAAAACCCCTATTTTCATATAAAATATGATAGGGTTTGCTGAAAATTAATTTTTTAGTGTTTTGAAAAATTTCAAAACAATTGCCAGAAAAAATCCATACGGATCCGTACAGACACATCGATTAATGTACCATTTTGATTTCTGTGCTACCTCGATTTTCGTGCATGAAGGTTCAGCTAAATATTTTATTAATTTTTTCATCTTTAAATTAATAAAAAATTTGGTTTAAAGCCTAAATGAGCATATTTAGTAAAATGGTCATATCTTGAGCATATGGTCTCCGTTTTTCGAAAACGAGATATCGTCGGAAAGGCTGCTTCCGACGCCGTTCCAGTGGTACTGGTATTTTTTTTCTGATTTTGCCATTTTGATACCTTTTTCGCCTGTCAAAGCCAGAAGTTGTTGTTTTCACTCCGGAAGGCGTAACTTTTGCATCCTGGCTCTGTTTTTCGAAAACAAATAGGCGTTGGAAAGCTGGTTCTGCCCTCTTCTCAGATATCAGACCTATTTTTTGCAAAAAATTTACCAGGTATCTGATTTATTTGTCAGAACTCAGCCTTTATCTTTTGAGTTATTTTCTTGGGAAACGTGCAATCAGGAGTTTTTTTTTAGATCCAAGAGGAATTTTTTTTAATTTAGATTAGATTTTTAATTTTATTAATTTAGATTAGTTTTGTTTTAAATTTTTAGTTTAGTATTAGATTAATTTAGTTTAATTTTAGTTTTGTTCACTAATTCTTTTTAGATTAAATTTTGACTAGATTAAATTAGATTTTTAATTAATCTCTTTTTTTTTTTTTGATAGATTCCAACTTTTGGATAGATTTTTTTTTTTTTTAATCAGAGAAACTTGAAACACACTAACGGTTTGATTGCAGGACGCGTGACAAAGACTTGAAAACAAACACTTACGCTTGTCAAAGATCTTATTTAAAAAAACATTGTGTTTGTTTTCCTGCTTTTCAATTCACATAGTCTAATTAGGGCTTCGTTAAAATTCTTAGGAGTTTCGATAGTGAGTAGGGAATTTGGCTCTTTGTTACATGGAGGTGATGACCATGGACAAATCAGGCTCCTGATGATCTTACTAATATGACGAACTCTTAGGGAGCGGAGCAAGGTAGTGAATCTTTAGCACTTTCACTCGTCAGGGGATTATGCTCTTCTCTCATTGAGAGAATCAGAAACCCAAAAGCGTGTGGATTTGGTGAAGTGAAACTAGCTTGGTGATTAAGGTTGTTTAGCGTGTTTGGGTAAAGAGACGGGCTAGAGAAGTATGCTCTTCTCCTTTTGGGAGAATCAGAAAATCAGAAACCCAAATCCGAGCCATGTCCAGTGTCACCTTTAGAGGGCCTACCGAAGTTGAACCTCCGGAACGAACAAGTAACACCTATCACGGTGATTCCACCTCACTATAATAAAGAACGCCTTGTTGAGTCTAAAGACCTAAGACCATAGTAACTTCTTTTCCATGACTTGGACGATCATCATGGAAAAGCTCGCTATTGCACTCCAGCCGCCTCCAAGCCCCGCCATGCGTGTGTGATTTTCGTGTTGGTGTGGCCGCGAGGCCCGGTGCCTCAGACGTAGGCACCCATAAGTTGGCTGTGAACTAAGCCAAGTAAAACCTCTTAGTTAGTTGCCTACCCGGGTTCACCCTCCCAAAGTGGAGTCATAATCTTTGCTAGCGAGGGGAAGAATCTCTCCGCATAAGCTGATCATACACGATTCCCATCATAGGCATGCCACACTGACGCTTGAGGCTGCTATGACATCGTGCCCCCATAAGCGGGTGCGTAACCTTTGAACGTGTCAGCTAAGTTGAGCCCTGGAAACACCAAAACACCTGCTTCTAGGGGTGACACGGTCGCGGTGAGGTGCACGTATGCGCATAAGCAATGGGGCAAAGGTTTGGCTTCTCACCATTTTCTTTGGTAGGGATAGCTATGTGTTTGTTATTGAGTCTTAAACATTGTCCAAACATCTTCAAACAAGACTCCCCCGATACTATCAAGTTGCTTTGTCCTTGATAGATCTGTTATCGACTACTTTTTGTATCACAACTTGTCTGATTGAAACCTATGTGCTTGATCAAAATCTGTTGATATACTTGCTTGATCTTTGAAAACAAACAACAAACTGAAATACTGAGTTCTTCGATTAGGTGACTTGTCCCAGTTTTAGAGACCTGTTCTGTATTTAGGGTTTATGTGTCCTTGACCTTTGAATTAGTGATCCTTGATCTCATGTTTATTTTGCCGAGATCGGCAAATTAGGAATTGTTCCCCGCCAAATAGATAAATTTTAGACCTTTGATAACACACTTGGAGAGTGCTGCAATCTCCTTGTCCACCCATTTTCATGCACTAAACCACGACATCTCTTTGTGTAAGTCATCCTCCCCGATCCATATGTGCTAGGTGTTCACCCAAGAATTGAGCATAATCTCTCTCAGGGCGTTGTTTGGTTTGCACCTATTTGCAACAGCTTCTATCTCACCATCTCTCGGACAAGAGAAAACTTACTATCCTAGTCCGGTATTGACGCTTAGAATTATTGTCTATTTACCGAATCCTCCCTTTCATGTCGTACTACAACAAGATATCAAGTGAGCTAAGGAAAGTGACCTTAGATAGTCTTTAACCAACTACCCCCAGTTCAGACTCGTCAAAAGAGAAAGGAAAAGGAACCAATATTTGACCAGTCACCTAGGAGTCAGTCTGAAACCTATTTTGACCCAAAGAGCCATTTTAGTGACTTGAGTACCCCCTCAGCACCTTCCCACTCAGGTATGGATATGAGTTATACTGTCACTCGGCGGGAAAGGGAAGCCATGGATCAAAATCTTGATGATATCTATGAACAACATAAACAACATGATATTTGGAAATTCTTCTCATGATGATCAACCTGGTTCACCCCTCATTAATGCAAGATATTTGGATGCCCATCAACGGGATGAAAGGTATAAGAGACGAGCTCACCAAGAACAATGGTCACAACATGAAGACCAAGACAATGAACCTCGTGATGCTCATGTCAATACAACGTATACCAATGACTTGTTCAAACAGTCTAGACCAAGCTCACCACTTCAACATACCTCAAGGTTCACAAGTGATAGGCTCAAAAGAATTGAACGCGAAAAGAAAGCCTTTCTAGATGAACAAGCTGCAAAGCAAGAAAAGTTTAGAAAACTTGAGGAAGAGAGCCAAGCTTTATTGGAAGTGCAAAGGAAACTCGCTCAAGAGGAGCAAGATAGGCAGTTAGCCCACCAATTAAACAAACAATACAATACAAGGGGTGCTAACAGTGGACATAATTCTCCTCCCTCCACCCCTTCCAGAACACCAAGAAGTAGAAGGCTGTCAAGGACCCCTTCTAGATCTCCTAGTCCTAGAGGAAGAAGGGCCTCTCAGTATGCTCACTATAGGAGGAAAACTCCTCCCAGAAATTCAAGACCACACTCCCAACATGTACACCCTGCTCCCAACATGGAGGTAGCTCACATTATGACTTTATACCTACATTCTCATTGCTTAATACAACAAGAGCCTATCTTCCAAATCTGCATGGAGGTATTTGGAACAAAACAAAGAGCAAGTTCTTGAAAGTCTAATTAACAAGGGGGTGCTGTGAGTCCCTTATAATTTTGATGTGGACAACAAAATACAAAAGCAAAATCCCTCTCAAGAGTGGTAGAAGAAATCCACCAAATGAAGCAAATGATGGAGAAAATGATGTAACCTAAGAGCTCATTCTCACTAGACTCAATTTGTCCTAATCCATTCGACAAGAGTGTGAGTATGAAAGATTTTCCAAAGAGGGTGGAATTCCCACAATACGATAAATATGATGGCAGTGGTGATCCACACGACCATGTGCGTCAGTTCTATACTATGAGCTTTGAATTCCATCAGGATGACTCCTATTTGATGAGGTTGTTCCCCAGGAGTCTTAAAGGACAAGCAATGGAATGGTTTACCAATACTACCCTCCTCACAAGCACTTTTGTGAGAACTTGTTCATAGATTCGCTCAACACTTCGCATATAACTGGCCAAGACTGCTACTGCCAATCTATGCAACTTGAAACAAAATCGGGGAACCCTTTGTTACCTTCTTGCAAAGGTGGAGGAGACAATGCTCTCAGTATCCTAGGATGATCCATGAGGATGAAAAGATTGACATACTTGTTAGTAATTTGGTGCCTGAAATGAGATATGAGATCAAAAAGATAGTCTTCACTTCCTTTGATACCATGATTGAAACTGCATGCCGCATTGAGGATGTTCTAAAAGAACAAGGCATTTTGACCAAACATAACAATAATACCAACAATGGTCAACACAACAATAAGGATAAAGGGAAGAACAACAATTGGAACAAAAACAAACAAGTTGTCAATGATGGAGTTGTGGATTCTTCCCAATCAAGAGATCAAAGTGTTCTTAATTTGACTAAGGTTGTGCAAGCAATGAAGCTTAATGCACCTCCACAACAAGAAAGTAAACCAAGATATCACGAGAGGCCCAAAAACCAGAAGCGGCAATTTACCAAATTGGGTGACTCATATGAGGATATTCTCAAAACTCTCATTGCTAACAACTTGGCACATCCTCAGGATCCTGCAAAATTTCACATTCCAGATCCTAAGCCACATTGGTGGGATGACAAGGCATTCTGTAAATTTCATAATGGCCCCGGCCATACTGTTGAAAACTGTTGGAAATTAAAACATATCGTCCAAGATTTTATAGAAAGTGGAAAGCTTCAAGTTGATGGCCTAAATACCAATGCTGATCATAAGGCTTTTAAGGAACCTTTGCCTAATTACGACAAGGGGGAAACCTCTAAATCACAGAATGGCAAAGCTGCAATCAACTACACCTATACAACGGCAGAAAATGTGATAAACATGCTTGAAGTTGTGGAGCCAAGTGTTAATATGATAAGGAGTAAGGACCCGCATGGTTATGACTCTCCCGTAGCTTGAAGTTGTGGAATAGATGTTAATATGATAAGAATTAGGACCAGCATGGTTATGAATCTCCCCTATTTACGACAACCAACTTTGTTGTGGTCTTTGAGAGGTCCTCATTCTAGGTTATCTTCCCAAGCCCTTAATGCTGTTACCAGGAGTCAAGCCCCTATTATTCTCAGAGGGCCTAGTTCAGGTCCATCCAACAAATCCAAGCAAGTGGCATCCAAGAATGTCACTATAAATTATGCCACTACTCTCAAACCAAACTATAATCTTGTAGATCAGTTACATAAAACTCCAGCACAGATCTCAATCTTAGAGCTTCAAGAGTTGTCCCCTAGACATAAGCAGATCCTTGAGGACGCTTTGCGCACAGCAAATGTCCCCAACAACATTGATATAGACCAATTCCAAGGCATGGTGAATCACATTACTAGCCCACATTACCTCTCTTTCTCTAAAGATGATGACAAATCCCTAAGCAATCCACACAATCTTGCCCTTCACATTGAAGTCATGATTCATAAAACCTGTGTCAGGTGTGTGTTGATTGATGGGGGTGCTGGGTTAAATATCTGTACTTTGAATTTGTTAAAAACTTTGGGCTATTCAGAGCAAGTGATCGAGACTAGAAAGACGATCACCATAAAGGCCTATGATGAGGCAGAACTAAGTTCTAAGGGGTTGGCTATCCTTCCTATCAGGATTGGCCCAGTAGAAAAAGATATCTTGTTTCAAATTGTTGATACTGGACCCCTTGCATACAACATTTTATTGGGTAGACCATGGATTCATGATATGCAGGTAGTGTCGTCTACCTACCACCAGTGTGTTAAGTTCCCCTACAATGGAACAAAAATTTGCATACCAGGGGATAACACCTTATCAATTAACTCAATCTCAGCTAATGTTCATGTCCCTCTTAACCGAACAGCAGAGGATTATGAAACAACTTTAGCAGACTGTCAAAACAAATTTAAGTCAATAGACCTTGGCATGGCGGGGTATCAGCAATCTTTTGCAGGAATCTGTTTTCCCCTAGGACATATGGAAAGCACAGATGAAACCATCATCTTCAGCAATGACACTATTTGACAAGTTTGTTGAATCCTCAGTACCAATACAAGATGAAAAAGAGGAAGTAGTTGTTCGAGATTGGATATACAAAGAGGAGAAATACTAGCACAATGAAAATTTCTCCCCCTCTCCTAAGTACTATGGGAGAGGATATACTTTTGTCAAGAAGATGGGTTATCCAGGATATGGCCCTCTTAGTCATAGGTTAGATGCTAGAGCCGAACCAGTCAATCATGATTTTTTTGCATGTAAGTCTAAGAAACCGGTTGGCCTAGGCTTTATGAACAACAATAAATGCACTGTCCCCATTTCTGATAGGCGAGATAGTAAAGATGACACAGAATATGTACCAGATTTGACCAATCAACAAGACATAGGATGAAGTTAGGTGCAGCTAATAAATCTCCTTTGGGAGATTCAAAGTTTAATAATTGATAGTCCTCCTATCTCATTTGCGTAGATGAAGTGACTATCATCTAGATGCAAGATTGGCTATGGATAGTGTCTTCATCCGGCTACAATGGATGGTGATAATTAGAATAATTTGTGATTGAGAAAAATTGCTGGGAGGCCTCTTCAAATCCTTGAGAGGCTTCTACATCATGAGGCTCAACAATTGAAATAGACTCATGAGTTTGGATAGGATTCACTCTCCGGATGCAATAGTTATTGGATATGGATATTTGTCCATGTATAGTTCTCAACTTGATGTAGCGTAGTGTATGTTAGATTAGAAGATTAGTTATGTCACATTATTAGATGATTCTTCGCTTGCTAGGATAAATTAGGTTGGAGCACTTTGAAACTTGACAAATTCCAATTCTCTGATCTAGGATGACACCACCTATATCCTTAATCTTGAACCGGTCATCAACCTACCCTTGTTCACCCCAACCTTATTAGTTGGTCTCAGCGGTACCAAGAGCCTCAACTCTTGACATTCCGCAGTGACTATGAGATCACTTGCTATCTAAATGCCATTTGGAGCTTTGTAGTCTCTTCCACGGTGAAGCCGACTGCAGTATGACAAAGCGACATCAAGTACCTTAGTCACAAGATAAAAAGAAAAGAAAAAAAGAATAAGAGTTAGATGGCGAAAACCACTATGTGGCGATTAATGAGAACCAAAAAGTAAAAATAAAAGATGTATCCAAAGGTGAAAACCTCCCAGAGGCACCTACGGATGAGGTACTTGATAGTCTCCCAAGCTATTTCCAGGATAGATCATCAGTATTGGTTGAACCTACAAAAGTTGTTAATTTGGGCATAGAGGAAGTTTCAAAAATTGTCCACTTGGCTAAATCTTTATCACCTGAAGAAAAGAAAGCCTATACTGAGTTCCTCCAAAAGAAGGAAATTAACTTTGCATGGACATACTTAGACATGCCCTTTGGATTGAAAAATGCAGGAGCTACTTACCAAAGAGCTATGACAACCATCTTCCATGACATGATGCATAAGAATATGGAAGATTATGTGGATGACACCTTGGCTAAGTCTAAGAGAAGAGGAACACATTTGGCTGATTTAGAAGTGATTCTAGATCGCATGGAACAATTTCAACTAAGATTAAACCCAAAAAAGTGTGCATTTGGTGTTACTTCTGGAAAATTATTGGGATTCATCATTTCAGCTAAAGGAATAGAAGTGGACCCTGAAAAGGTTCAAGCCATTATAAACATGCCACCTCCCAAAAATGTTAGCCAAATGAGGAGTCTTCAAGGGCACCTTCAATCCATAAGGAGGTTTATTTCACAATTGGTAGATAGAGCACAACCTTTCAACAAAAATTTGCATAAAGGTGTTCAATGTGTCTGGAATGAGGATTGCCAAAAGAGCATGGATCAAATTAAAGAATACTTGGCAAATCCTCCCATTTTAATGCCTCCCATTCCAGGAAAACCTCTCATTTTATATGTCTCAGCTACTGAATCTTCACTGGGGGCATTGTTGGCTCAATTAGATGAACACGGGAAAGAAAGGGCCATATATTATATTAGTTGCACTTTTGTTTCTTATGAGGTTAATTATACTAGTATTGAAAAAGCTTGCCTCGCAATAGTGTTTGCTTCTCAAAAATTGCGACACTATATGCTCGCGCACACCATACACCTCATAGCAAAAATTGATCCTCTCAAATACTTGCTCGGTAAAGCTGCTCTCACGGGTAGAATTGATAAATGGATGATGATTCTTTCTGAATTTGACATAGAGTATATTGAGCACAAAGAAATCAAAGGCCAAGCTATTGCAGATCAACTGGCTAATTTCCCTATTCAAGATAATATGCCCATTCAAGTCAACTTTCGGATGATATGCATGGTGAAAGATCACATTATTCTTTGATGGTTCTGCACATGCAAAATGATTCACAGGTAGAATTATTGACTTTATTTAACGCTCATGGGTATACTATTCCTAAATCTTACAAGTTACTCTTTCCATGCACAAACAACATAGCTGAGTATGAGGCTTTGACAAATGGGCTAAAAATGGCCATAGAGTGGAATATCACAGAAGTACATATCTATGGGGATTCTCAGCTAATCATCAACCAAGTCAATGAACAATACCAAACAAAAGATGACAAGTTGGTACCTTACAAAAAAATGGTTGATTCATTAAGACATATTTTACTTTTGTCACCTTTAGCAAATCCCTAGGGCTAAGAAAAAAGCAGCTGATGCTATGGCCACCCTTGCTTCACTTCTTCAGTTAGAGGAACATGAGTCCAGATATTGAATTCCTAGTGGAAGAGCTACGATATCCCATATTTGACTCACCCGAAAGCCATGTCATTTGTACCCTTGTCAATCATGAATCCTCCCACTATGGTGCTATTTACTCATATCTTCGTGAATCATCCCGATACATTTAACCGATCTGAAAAAGAAACCTTATCAACGCCTCTCGCCATTCCCTCATCTCTGGTGATTTGTATAGGAGGGGTCTAGATGGAACACTTCTTAGGTGCTTAGAAAAGGAGGAATCTGATCAAGCGCTAGTTGACATCCACGAGGGCATATGTGGAGGACATTCTAATGGTCTTTCCATGGCTAGAAGGTTGCTTAGAGCAGGGTACTATTGGCCTACGATGCAGATAGATGCAGTAGCATTTGCTAAGTCTTGTGAAAAATGTCAAAAACATGGACACCTGATACATGCTCCAGGTAGGGAGCTAATTCCTTCTATATCTCACTGGCCATTTCAATGATGGGCCTTTGACCTTGTTGGGAAGATTCATTCCAACTCATCAGGTGGGCATAAGTTCATTATCACTGCTACTGACTACTTCACAAAATGGGTAGAGGTTGTTCCACTTTCTATTGCCTCAGGCAAGACAGTGTCTTTATTTATTTTAAACCATATCATCTGTCGATATGGAGTGCCATCTGAGATCATCACTGACAATGGAGGTTAGTTCAAAAACAAGGACCTTAAAGAACTCTGCCAAAGATTCAAGATAAAGCAACATTGGTCCTCTATTTACTTCCCACAAGGAAATGGTCAGGCAGAGGCTTCAAACAAAACCATTCTCAAGATTTTGCACAGAACAGTTCATAAGAATGGTAGAGACTGGCACCTACAGATAAATCCGGCCCTGTGGGCCTATAGAACGAGTATTCGTACTCCAACTGGGGCTACTCCTTTTGCCCTCACATACGGCGCTGAAGCAGTGTTACCTTTAGAGGTTGAGATTCCATCACTTCGGGTCTCTCTCAAAGGTCTAGTTACAGATGAAGACTATCGTGCCATGAGATTGCAAGAATTGGAACTTCTTGATGAGAAGCGTAAAGCATCATTTGACCATATGAGGGTCTATCAAAAGCGGATGTCCAAAGCCTTCAACAAAAAGGTTCGCCCTAGACAATTCTAATTAGGAGATCTTGTCCTGCGAGAGAATGCTAAGAACCAACATAATCGAGAACAAAAGGGCAAATTCGAACCTAATTGGCTTGGACCCTACATCATCACAACAGCTTTTGGCATTGGTGCCTATCTACTATCTACTGAAGAGGGGGAGCAACTCCCTGAGCCTATCAATGTTTTGCACCTGAAGAAGTTCTATCCTTGATGCCCGTTCTGTCTGGGGGCATCCTTTATATATAATTATGACCTTGAAAAAAGTTCCAAAAAAATTGATATATGGTACTAAAAAAGATTACAAAAAAATAAAAATTGATATATTGTCAAAAAATTCAAATAAGATGCTAAAAAAATACAAAAAAAAAAGAAAAATACAAAAAAAACTCAAAAAATTCAAAAATAAAATAATATATATATATATATATATAAAGTCCTAAAAAAAAAATTCTTCCAAGTGGTGAAAACTTGGGCAGGCAGCTACTTGAGGCCTTTGCATCCCTATTTCTTAGCATGCATCCTCGACACTTAGCCTTCCATCATGCCTTGTCCTTATTGCCTTGGTTTGGAATTGGTCTTTGTCTTTGTCTAGGGGCATCACTGTGTTAGCTTTGGTCTCTTGGATATGCTTGTCTTTAGGACACCTCGCAAACGGTGTTTTTCAGCACTAACCCAAGCTGTGTTTTTCAACACAACCCCTGACATCGTGTGTTTTTTAACACTTATCAGTTTGGTCTTATCCAGTTCGGTCATGTGATCTTACCTACTTGCAAGCATTCGATCCTTATCCTCAGAACTCAGTATCAGTTTGCACACTTAAAATTTTTTAATTGCAACAATTAATGCTTGAGATATGCCATGATCTTTTCTTTAGGTGCTGACTGATATTGATTTTTGTTGAGTGTCCTTGTCTAATAAGTCTCTCCGTGATGCATAGCTAGAGGACTTGAAGTATGGGCCATGTTTTTATTTTCTTTCTACTTGTGGGTGTTGTCTTGAACCTCTTCAATGTCTCTTGTTGTCTCCTTGACACACTTAAGAGATTTATGGCATCATCCTTGAATGTTTTTGCACAACCATTCTCATGGTAATCCTGGCATTTATGTCTTGATGCGAGCGTGGTTTTGCTACATTAAATTGGGTAAGCTAACATTGTAGTCATCTTGACCTTCATGTCTTTGATGCTCATGTTAGAATCTTTCCACATTCCAAGCTGATATAAATCACATTCATATCTTCATAGTTGCGTTTGTGACTAGTGATGATTGTGTGATCGTCCGATGTCGATAATAATGGCCCAATGATGAAAATAAGTTCTCTTACATTCTCTAATGAATGATGAACACACAAAAACCTATGTTACCCTATTGCAAGTACACCTTTGCATTTTCATGTAGCTTGCATTATTTAGACTTCATGTTAATTTGCACTTTTAGGCTGTATTATGGGTTTGAGAGGGTTTCCTTCATCTTTCTTGTGGATTTTTCATCAACTGTGATCACGTTCTTCATTTCCTTATCTTCTTTCATGATCTCAATCGAAATTCATTGATTTTGATGCATCCTCTTTATTGATTTTGATGCATCCTCTTTATTGAGGCAGATTCTCTTCCTTCTCTCCATTTCTTTCCATTTCTTCCAAACTTCTATCTTCCATTCGATTTCACCCCACTTCTTTTCTTCTAATTCAACCTTAGGGAATAATTTTCTTGCTGATCTACCTGGGTTCTGTGATTCTTATATTTTTCATCTTACATCAAGAACCTTATCTTTTGTTTGATTTGATCAAATTTTTCAATTTATTATTTCTCCTCTATCTCATTTTGATTTCGATCACGAGGGGGCAGTACCTATCAAACTTTCAATCCTTGATTCAAATTTATCAATTTATCAATTGCTTCTCTTGGGGCAACCTTGCTTGAGATTCTTATCTCTCACTTTGGATGTGATCCCGAATCAACCTCATGTTCAAAGGCCTTTTGTTTATGTTTGTCCAGATGTGATCCCGAGTCGACCTCACATCTGAGTTGTTTTGTGATCCCAAATCGATCTCACATTGCAACTTCATTCTTTGACTGCATGTGATCCGAGTCGACCTCACATTAGTCAAAGAGGGGCAAATGTATGCAACCTAAAATGGTCACCTAGACTTTGGGCCCCATTTATTTAATTTGTTAACATCAACTTTCTGAATCAATGATTGTCGCATTTTCAAATCAAATTTCTTAATCAATTCATAACTATTTCAAATGTTTCAATTTTCCCTAGGGTTTGAATGCTTCATTAATGTTATTTAATCAAAAGAAATAAATCCCTTTTAATAAATAAAATAATGTTATTTAATTGAAGTTAATATTACTTAAATAAAATGATGCTATTTAATTAAATCTATTTTTAATTAAATAATTTTATTTTATTTTATTAATATTCATTTCTAAATTACATAATCTTATTTTATTTTATTAAAAGAGATATTATCATCTTAAATTAAATAAAATAAATGAAATATCCTCTCAAGAATATCTTGTGATGAAAAAAAGGAAACAAATCAGTTAAAAGGGAAATAAACTAAAAAAAGAATTCCAATCAAGATTTGTTTCTATTTTTCTATTTATCCCACATTGCTCTGAATTTGCCTTCAATTCCACTTTTGCCTATAAAATGAGCCCTCTCATTCTCATTTCAAAAAAAAATAACGAATTTTTACATCAGACTTATGCTACAAATTTTCTTGAATTTTATCATTTGAGATTACACATTAGTTTGATTTTATAAGCATCTTAGTTTTAGAGCATATAGTTTAATATTACATTTTAGCTTAATCTTCATAGTAGATTAATTTGCAAAATAATTCATTTATGGCATTGCATGTAGATCAATTTTCATTTCAATAAATTAGTTTTGTTTATTGCATTTTACAGTCATTTAGATTAGTTTTCATTGTTGCATTGCAAGAACAGGATTCATGGAGATTGGCATTCTTGCTTCTCCTCTTTGAATCTCTCGTTCTGAGACTGTATTTGCAGGGGTAACTGGGTCAATATGAGGGCCACAATATCAATCCCTGCTCTTCTCGGATAGAGAGCTGTGAATTGATTTGCAAGGACTCATTATTGAGTATCCTTGCATGCAAGGATTCACAAAAGTATAACATATTTTCAGTTATACACATGTAAATGCATATATGTATATGAATACATATATATTTATATATATATGTATATACATATATATGTTTAGTATTGTTTGAAAATTGTAAATTAATATTTAAAATGAATTAATAGGTGCATGCAAAAGCACAAGTTAGTTATTTTAAAATAAAATGTTTTAAAAGATGAAATTTGACTTCTATATAGTTGAAATTGGGAAATTGATTTAAAACAAAAAGATTTAATTTCTTTATTCTCTATAAGTGAAATTGTAATAAGCTAGTTTATTTGGGCAATGTGTTATTGTATTTTCTTGAAATGGAGAATAGATTTAGGAAGTTCTAATGGTAGTTTTATTACTAACTTGAATTGCTTATTTAATTATAATTTCTTCTATTCATGTTGTTGGGGAAATTGGTTAGTTTTGTATGTAAGTCTTCCAGATGATGTTATTTTATGAGGGGGTTATTATGATTTTTGGTTCAACCCTTTGTTTTCCTTGGGTAGTGCACTTGGTTGTAATTCAGTTAAACACCTAGTTACTATGAATGAGGATGTGTTGCCTCTTATATTTTGGATTGGGATTTAATATCCATTTTGTGCATTTTTTTTACCCTTGGGTTTTGGATTAGATCCTTGTGTTGTCAGTAGGGGAGTCACTCTCAATAGGGGCCGACACACAAAGTGGTACCAGGGTAACTCATGTGAGAGTTAGTTAATTCAATGGAAATTAAATAATTTTATTAGGGGAAAGGGTAGCTTAAATCATATAACTTGTTAATTATTCCTCACTCATGGGTTCAAGGGCTTGTTTAGAATTGAGATGAGATGGGAAGGCCTGGAATGGAAAGATAATTATCTTGTCTCTTTGAAAGATATTTGATTCTGCAAATGTTTGCATGTGGGGTTGGGGGTTGTGAGAGGCTACTAGGGTAACCCAAGATGGGGGCTGGGGCCTACAAAGATCTGCCAGGGTAACCCATGCATCTTTGTGGTGACACTCCTCCTATGACAACAATATGTATTGTGTAGTTGATATACTTGATTATTTTACTTTGGAAGCAATGTAACCTTTATGTATGCATTGTTCTTGTATGGTATAGTATTCTGTGTTTCCTGTGTCTAGAGGTTGTTGGTTTTTCCTAGGAATCCCTTTTACTATCTCCTAGCATGGGGGGTGGGCCTTTAGGTACCACTTGGTTGGTTGGAATGTGCACCTTACATTGTTGGGTTTCCACTACATGTTCGTGATGGCGGGATCTTCCAGATTGGAGAGCTCGCATGTTCCAATTATTTGTACCATATCTTGTATACTGTTGGTTCAGTTGGATACTTATGTATATGTACTACTCCTCATTTGTATTCGAGGAGGATTATTGTATGATCTTCCTCATCTTGGAAATGAGTCTTGTAACTGCTTTATTGAATGAATGCAATCTATGGATGATTCTTTTATGTACTTTGTATCTAATGAGATGAGTTTAATACTTTGTATGTATGCTATTTATTTTATGAGTATTATTTATATGCTATGGAATAGTTTACTTTTGTATATTATGGGATTTGAATGTAAGCATTGCCACATACCTTAGAGGATGTATGCATTAAGTGCAATTCACTTTACTTGTTATTAATTAAAAAATTTACAAAAAATGCTACACTTACGTTGTGTTTGCATCGTCCTCTAGGGTTACGTGGTGGAGCATTACACATGGTATCAGAGCCAGGTTTAAACACTAGGTGCTCTAGGACAATGTTGAACCCATTATGATGTTAGTTGCATATGATTTAAGTTTGTGTACCTTATCTTATACCTTGGTGTGTCTGTGTAGGATCATTCCACCTAGGCAAGGTCACGGTAGAGGTCATGGTTGTGGCCAAGGAGGTGGTCACAGAGGTAGTTAGCAGGATTCACCTCCCCATGTTCCCCATGACTCAGATCATGAGGAACATCAAGCTTCCCAGAATGCTCCGGGAGGCGGTGATCAGAATCAGGATCCACCAGGGATCGAGGGCTCTTAGTTGCATTGTTTGTTAGAGGAGAATCTTTCTTGCCTTGGGTCAAGGTAGGACAAAGATCAGATTAATATTAGTGAGAGAGGTACCAGAGTAGCCAGAGGCAGTCATAACTGCTCACATGTGAGACCTACTTAGAGCTCGTTTGCCCACTTTTGATGGTTTTTGCAATGGATTAGAGGCTGAGACATGGTTGATAGACATGAACCGGTGTTTTTCTATGCACCCTTATGGTAGCAACACTAAGGCTAGGTGTGCGATCATACACTTGCGAGACTTTGCATCTACCAGGTGGAGATTGGAGGAGCATAAACTTTGTATTGACATTAATTTTGTCTTGGTATATGTTCATGGAGAGGTTTAGAGCCAAATTATTTTCTGACCATTGGCGACAACATCATGGAGATGAGTTTCATGCTCTATGACAAATGGCTATGTCAGTGGAATAGTATGAGCATTGATTTTATGAGCTCAAGTAGTTCGCTGGCATTGGTGATGATGAGGGAATGCTTGTTCAACACTTCATTAGGGGCTTAAATTCCTATATTAGTGGTGGTGTTCAAGTTTTTGAACCGAAGACCATGGAGACAATAATGGAGAAGGCTAGAATAGTGGGGGAAAATTTGGAAATGGCATTGGGTGTCCATACTGGAGTGCAGATAGGCAGTGCTTTAGCTATAGGACCTAGGTCATGTAGTGGCCACGCTCAGGGAGCTAAACTACTTAGGACACAACAAGTGCCTGCAAAGAGTGGTCAGCATCATAATTCACAGGGGAAACAAAATAATTTCCAGCTGAGACAGGGAGACATGTATCAGTCAGGGGGTGATAGGAACTAAAGGAAAAATAAATTCCCCAACTTTGAGCATCCAACATAGAGTATGCAGTCTACCTATAATAGGGGCAGCGTTTAGCAGTTGAGTGCACCTCTTGGAGGTAGAGGATTCGGTAGGGGTACATGATTTTTTTTCTTGTGGCCAACAGGGTCACATAGCGCAATAGTGTCCCAATAAGGGAACATTAGGTTATACTCAGAGGCCAGTGGTGTTAGAGCTGACTATTGGAGATGCAGGTAGAGGTTATCAAGTATTTTCTATGGTTGAAAACCACTAGGTTGATCACTAGGGAATAGTGGTAGAGACTTTTGGTATGTTACAAGGTAACAAGGTTACCATTTTATTTGATTCAGGAACATTAGATTCTTTTATTTCATTGTCTGTCATGGCGCGTTATAGACTGAGGGTAGTAAAGCAAGATGTTAAGTGGCAGGTTGAATTGGCCTTCGATGCTAAAGTTTTAGTGCATTCCCTAGTATCTGATTGTAGATTGGAGATTGGATCCTTTCACACTACAGTAGACCTCCACATTATACCATTGGGGTCATATGATATCATCTTAGGGATGGATTGGCTTGAGGCTCATAGAGCCATTATTAACTGTCGACACAAGTTGATTCAATGCATTGATGTATCTAGTAGAGAGGTTGAGATAGTGGGAGTTCAGAGACCCATATCATTCAGGATGATCTCAGCTATGTAGCTAAGGATATGTTTACATCAGGGATGTCAATTGTTTACAATGACAGTAGATGACTTGGAGTTGGGTGATAGTGAGGAGAAGGTTTCTCTTGATAGCCACGCCATACTTTAGGAGTATGCAGATGTATTTCCCAATGAGATTCCAGGGATGCCACCTGAATGTGACATTGATTTTAAGATTGATCCTATACCTGGTTTTGAGCCTATTTCACGAGCTCCATACCGTATGACTACATAGGAGCTTAAGGAGCTCTGCTTGTAGCTGGAGGAGTTGCTAGCAAAGGGTTTCATCCGACCTAGTGTTTCACCTTGGGGAGCACCAACAATTTTTGTGAAGAAGGATGGTTCTCTCCATCTATGCATGGACTACCATTAGCTAAATAAAGTGACAATCAGGAACCGATATCGCTTACCTAGGATTGGTGATTTATTTGATTAGATCAAGGGTGTTATGGTCTTTTTAAAAATTGATCTTATGTCAGGGTATCATCAACTACATATTTTTGATTTTGACATTCATAAGATGATGTTTCACACATGTTACAGTCACTATGATTTTACAGTGGTACCGTTCGGGTTGACAAATGTGCCATTTGTGTTCATGAGCTTGATGAACGGATTCTTTCGCACTTATCTAGATAGATTTGTATTAGTGTTCCTTGATGATATATTGATTTATTCTAGGAAAATAGAGGAGCGTGAGGAGCATCTGAGGCAGGTTTTGTAATGTTTGAGAGATAATTAGTTGTACACTAACTTGTCCAAATGTGAGTTCTTTAAGACTGAGGTTAAGTACCTTGGGCATGTGATATCAGGAGAGGGTATTGCAGTAGATCCTACAAAGATCCAAGTGATCATTGATTGGCCCATGCCCACTAATGTGGAAGAGATATGTAGTTTCATAGGATTAGTAGGTTATTACAAATACTTTATTCAGGGTTTTTCTAGGATAGGATATCCTATCACTTCTCTTCAGAGAAAAGGGAAGAGATTCGTCTAGTCAGAGCAGTGTGAGGAAGCATTTTAGACTCTGAAGGAGAGGTTGACCAACACACTGATTCTTGCAATATCTGATCCTACTGGAGATTTTGTTGTCTGTACAGATGCATCTTTGGAGGGATTAGGAACTATTTTGATGCAGGATGGTTGTGTTATTGCATATGAGTCATGCAAACTCAAGGATCATGAGCTTAATTACCCCACACACGATCTTGAGTTGGCAGCAATAGTACATGCTTTGGCGAGATGGAGGCATTTCCTATTGGGGCACACATTTGAGTTGTATAGTGACCATCAAAGCTTATAATACATCTTCATGTAGCCTAATCTAAATGCTAGGAAGAGGCGATGGATGGAATTCCTTTGTGAGTATAACTTAGAGGTGAAGTTCATTTAGGGGAAGGAGAATGTTGTTTCTGACACTCTCAGCAGATGGAGAAACCAGTTGCTAGAGTTGAATCTTTGGTGTGGAATTGAGGAGTCAGATTCTTTCTACACTTCCTATAGAAAAATGGTATCAGGAGGTGAGATTGGAGATATAGATAGGTAGAGTTCTTGAGGGAAGATTCTTAGGTTATTCTCTAGAGTTAGATAGTTTGTTGAAACATATGGAACACATTTATGTTCCATCTTCTAGAGATGTTCGTACCTTGGTTATTACAGAGGCACATTAGACACCCTATTCAGCTCATCTAGGAGTGAAGAAGATGCTGCCGATTTGCGATAGCTATACTTCTAGGTAGGTATGAAGTGAGATATCACTGAATTTTTGTTGAGGTGTTTGGAGTGCTAGCGAGTGAAGGCTGAACACCAACATCCGATAGGATTTCTGTAGCCACATTTGGTGCCAAAATGGAAATTGGATATAATCTCATTGGATTTCATTGTTGGGTTACCCAATTCTTCACGACGACATGATTCCATTATAGTGATGGTGGATAGGTTGACGAAGGTAGCACACTTCTCGCCTATTCATTCATCCTATAATGCTTTGTTCATTGCTAGAGTGTTCATGGGAGATATAGTTAGGTTGCATGGTATTCCTCGTTAGATCATTTCTGACAGGGATCTAGTTTACCTCAACTCTTTGGACATCATTGCAACATGCCATGGGGATGTAGTTGAACTTTAGTTTAGTGTATCACCCTGAGACAAATGGAAAAACTGAGAGGGTCAATCAGATCCTCGAGAATATGTTACGCATGTATGTGATGGACTAGTAGACACGATGGGAGGACTATCTCCATTTAGTGGAGTTTTCTTATAATAACAGTTATCAAAGTTCAATTGGTATGCCTCCTTTCCAGACATTGTATGGATGACCATGTTAGACTCCTTTGAGTTGGGATTGGTTAGAGGACAGAGTTCTATTGGGTCCAAAGATGCTTCAGGGTATGGAGCAATAGATGATCTGTATCAGGGAACATTTGTTTGCTACATAGGATAGGAAAAAAAAGTATGAAGATACGCATTGGGTGGATTGCCAATTTGCAGTAGGTGACTGAGTCTTTTTGTGAGTGCGTCTGCAAAAAGAGTCCAATTCGATATGGAAAGGGCTCTAAGCTCACACCTCGCTTTGTCGAGCCATTCAAGATTCTTGAGAAGATTGGGCTAGTAGTGTACTATCTTTCTTTGCTGCCTAGTCTCTCACGCATACATGACATATTTCATGTTTCAATACTTAGGCCTTATCACCCTATACTTCTAGGTAGGTATGAAGTGAGATATCACTAAATTTTTGTTGAGGTGTTTGGAGTGCCAGCGAGTGAAGGCTGAACACCAACATCCGATAGGATTTTTGTAGCCACATTTGGTGCCAAAATGGAAATGGGATATAATCTCATTGGATTTCATTGTTGGGTTACCCAATTCTTCGCGACGACATGATTCCATTATAGTGACGGTGGATAGGTTGACAAAGGTAGCACACTTCTCGCCTATTCATTCATCCTATAATGCTTTGTTCATTGCTAGAGTGTTCATGGGAGATATAGTTAGGTTGCATGGTATTCCTCGTTAGATCATTTTTGACAGGGATCTAGTTTACCTCAACTCTTTGGACATCATTGCAACATGCCATGGGGATGTAGTTGAACTTTAGTTTAGTGTATCACCCTGAGACAAATGGAAAAACCGAGAGGGTCAATCAGATCCTTGAGAATATGTTACGCATGTATGTGATGGACCAGTAGACATGATGGGAGGACTATCTCCATTTAGTGGATTTTTCTTATAATAACAGTTATCAAAGTTCAATTGGTATGCCTCCTTTCCAGACATTGTATGGATGACCATGTTAGACTCCTTTGAGTTGGGATTGGTTAGAGGATAGAGTTCTATTGGGTCCAAAGATGCTTCAGGGTATGGAGCAATAGATGATCTGTATCAGGGAACATTTGTTTGCTACATAGGATAGGCAAAAAGAAGTATGCAGATATGCATTGGGTGGATTGCCAATTTGTAGTAGGTGACTGAGTCTTTTTGTGAGTGCGTCCACAAAAAGAGTCCAATTCAATATGGAAAGGGCTCTAAGCTCACACCTCGCTTTGTCGAGCCATTCAAGATTCTTGAGAAGATTGGGTTAGTAGTGTACTATCTTTCTTTGCTGCCTAGTCTCTCACGCATACATGACATATTTCATGTTTCAATACTTAGGCCTTATCACCCTATTATATCTCACATCCTTGATTGGAATTCCTTACAGGTAGAGGATGAGAAACTAGCTTTGGAGCCCATGGCCATCACACAACATAGGAGACTCACCCTCAGGGGTTGAGATATTGAGCAGGTTAGAGTCCAGTGGGATCCTAGAGATGATACTTCAGCTACCTGGGAGGATGCGACTAGGATGAGGGAGCTCTATCCCTATTTGTTCACAGGATTCCAAGAGTAAGCTTGATCCTAGGGGGGAGGATGTAGCACCCCTCTAATTTTCTTATATTTTTAGATAGTGCTTTTACTTTGATAGACCATGATACTATGTTGTTGTTATTTGATCACTGACATTGGAGCAATGATGGTTTTTATATTGTGATGTGATAATACACTTTATGGATGATTATGGATTATGATATGCTTTATGGTTAGCATAGTTAATTATTTGAGTTGATATTGATATATGCTCATTTGTAGTTAATTGATGTTTTAGTTTCTTCAGTTTTGATGCGACACTGTATTAGTGGAGGGAATGAGATTGCATCACTCTCTTGCGAGTGCCTTGCGATTCTGTGATTTTCTCTTCACGGTGTGTTTGATTCATGATTTACATATATGTACGACATATATTTTGATTGTTGGATTGTAGGTACAGGACATCGACTCCACCTGGATTCATATGAGGTTTCTTTGTCAAGCCACAATCCTAGTCATAGTGTATCGTCAATCCTTGTTTTGGTATGCTGAGTTGTCATGTTGTCCCTGTTTTCCTTGTCGTTTATTTATTTTGCAAGGTATGTTCTATGGGAAATTAATGTTAATTAATGTTTAAAATGTTTTTTAGTGATTATTTAATTAATTTTGATTAATGTTGTTAGAATCTTTATATTTGATTTAATTAATTAAATTAAATTTATTTTGTAAAGTGATTTAATCTTTGAGATTAAATTTATTTTATAAAGTAATTAAATTAATTATATTAAATTTAATTAGAGATTAATATGTGAATTTTGAATTATTAAATGCATAAATATCTTGTAATTATCTTAGAGGAAATATCTGTGATTTGGTTGAAAATATATTTTATTTGTGACATGTGTTAGAAAAATTAAACACTGTTGTTGGGAATTAATTCTTGGAGAGAATAATTGCATTAATTGAAAGAGGAAAGAGCCTACTTCATGACAATGAAAAAATATATTTTTAAAAGGAGGTTGTTGAAAAATTGGAAAAAAAACTTCTTGGGAAATTTTGGCTCTGGTTTTTTTTTCATCTTTATGGAGAAGTGGATAATTTGGAAGAAGTTTTGGTAAACTGGAATCTCAAGGCGAAGCGCTACTTCAAACATCTTTTTCTCAAGCATCTGGAAACAGGTTCTTTAAATTTTTTTTGTGCAAATTGGAAAGATTTCATGTACAAGAAGAATATGTTATCTATGTAGAAGCTTCAATATATTTTGTAAATTTGAAAGATTGTCGTGTTTGGAAAATTGTTGTGAAAGCTTAGAGCCTCTGTAGAAATTGTTTTAAGCTTTTATTTGTTTGGGATTGGAAAATTTCTGTAAAAGCTTTAGAGTCTCTGTAGGAATTGTTTTTAAAACAATAGAAGTCCCAGAGGGAAAACAATAGAAGATTTGGAAAATCTCTATAGGAATGGATTTAAAATCTTCTTGTCAAAATTGTGGAAAATCTTGTTTGTATGGGAAAAGATCTTCCTGTAGAATATTATTGTTTTGTTTTATTTTCCAAATTAGTTTTATTTGGTTGGGAAATTGAAAACCTCAGGTAAAAATTTGAAAACATCCCTCTGTAGAAAATTTTTGTAAAAAAAATTACTTCTTTGGAAATTTTTTGTAAAAGCCCCCTATAGAAAACTTTTGTTAAAAAAAAATTGCTCTTCTCGAGCAATCATTCTGATTTATTTATTTATATAAATATAAGCATATTTGATTATAAAAATTCCTATTAAAAATTCCATTTGAAGTAAACTTGGATTGAATTTCTGTATGACGTTTTTATATTAATAAATCATAGGAAAAATTTAATTTTTTTTATAAGAATTGAATGCATATGGGGGAGGCTGGGGCTGTCCCCACAGCTGCCGCCCCATAGGGAGGCAGACTGTGAATGTAGTGCTAGCACTACCTTCACAGGCTACACGCCCCATATGGGGAGTCGACTATGTATACAGCCCGACACAACCAGCCATTAAACTTTCATCTACCTTTTTAATATATGCGACTTGATTTTAGATATATTTTTTAATATATATTATATATATAATATGCATGTAAATGCATATATGTATATGAATAAATATATATTATATATATATATGTATATATATATATATATATTTATATATATATGTATGTTTAGTATTGTTTGAAAATTGTAAATTAATATATATATATATATATTTAAAATGAATATAATAGGCGCATGCAAAAGTACAAGTTAGTTATTTTAAAATAAAATGTTTTAAAAGAGGAAATTTGATTTCTATATAGTTTAAATTGGGAAATTGATTTAAAACAAATAGATTTAATTTCTTTATTCTCTATAAGTGAAATTGTAATAAGCTAGTTTATTTGGGCAATGTGTTATTGTATTTTCTTGGAATGGAGAATGAATTTAGGAAATTCTAATGGTAGTTTTATTACTAGCCTGAATTGCT
The DNA here is from genome assembly GCA_007258455.2 of Sequoia sempervirens. Classification (NCBI taxonomy): domain Eukaryota; kingdom Viridiplantae; phylum Streptophyta; class Pinopsida; order Cupressales; family Cupressaceae; genus Sequoia; species Sequoia sempervirens. The sequence continues at coordinate 105,218 of VDFB02170991.1, read as the reverse complement.
TATTTAATTATGATTTCTTCTATTCACGTTGTTGGGGAAATTGGTTAGTTGTGTATGTAAGTCTTCCAGATGATGTTATTTTATGAAGGGGGTTGTTCTAATTTGTGGTTCAACCCTTTGTTTTCCTTGGGCAGTGCACTTTGTTGTAATTTAGTTAAACACTCAGTTACTATGAACAGGGATATGTTGCCTCTTATATTTTGGATTGGGATTTAATATCCATTTTGTGCACTTTGTTTACCCTTGTTTTTTGGATTATATCCTTGTGTTGTTAGTAGGGGAGTGGCTCTCAATGGGGGCCGGTGCACAAAGTGGTTCCAGGGTAACTCATGTGAGAGTTAGTTAATTTAGTGGAAATTAAATAATTGTATTAGGGGAAAGGGTAGCTTAAATCATATAACTTGTTAATTATTCCTCGGTCATGGGCTCAAGGGATTTTTGAGACTTGGGATGAGACGGGAATGCTTGGAATGACAAGATCATTATCTTGTCTCTTTGAAAGATATTTGATTCTGCATCGGTTTGCATGTGAGGGCCGGGGTCATGAGAGGCTACTAGGGTAACCCAAGATGGGGGTCAGGGCCTAGGAAGATCTACTAGGGTATCCCATGTAGCTTTGTGATGACACTCCTCCTATGACAATAGTATGCATTGTGTAGTTGATATACTTGATTATTTTACTCTGGAAGTAATGTAACCTTTATGTATGTATTGTTCTTGTATGGTATAGCATTATGTGTTGCCTATGTCTAGAGGTTGTTGGTTTTTCCTAGGAAGCCCTTTTACTATCTCCTAGCATGGGGGTGGGCTTTCGGGTACCACTTGGTTGGGTGGAACGTGCACCTTACACCGTTGGGTTTCCACTACATGTTCGTGATGGCGGGATCTTCCAGATTGGAGAGTTTGAATGTTCCAGTTATTTGTACCATGTCTTATATACTGTTGGTTCAGTTGGATGCTCATGTATATGTACTACTCCTCATTTGTATTCGAGGAGGATTCTTGTAACATTATTATATGATCTTCCTTATCTTGGAAATGAGTCTTGTAATTGATTTATGGAATGAATGCAATCTATGGATGATTCTTTAATGTACTTTATATCTAATGAGATGAGTTTAATGCTTTGGATGTATCCTATTTATTTAATGAGTATTATTTATATGCTATGGAATGGTTTAATTTTGTATATTATGGGATTTGAATGTAAGTGTTGTTGTGTACCTTAGAGGATGTATGCATTAAGTGTAGTTCACTTGTTATTAATTACACTTTAAAAAAAATTGTTATGCTTCTGTTGTGTTTATGTCGTCCTCTTGGGTTACGTGGCAGGGTGTTACATTTAATCGCCATCCTAACCTCATTACTCATTTCTGGAGCTTTTAACCCTACTAGGGTTGATTAAACCCATTATCAAATAAACCACTTGCACATGAAAATCATTTCTTTTAATTAACTAATTAGCCTATTTTCCCTCAAAAAATAATATTCTTTGGAATATTCCTCTCAACTACCCATTCAGTAAATTCCCCTCCAAAAGCTTTTAAAGCCTCTTACAAGGTCTCAAATACCTCTTACAAAGGAATTTAATTTCACTTACATGCCATCTTGTCCCTCTTATATCCTCAACCATATGCCTTCAATTCTCTTACATCCTATTACAAAGCCACCTACATGCCTTAACTCTTCACATTCTTCAAAATGTGTTCCACACATATCCCCATGACCTTCATTAGCCTTGTGACAAGTGTCACAATGCTATTGGTCCCAATTTTAGTCCCACATCCACCAATTTCATTCATTCTTCAACCCTTCATTCCTATAAGTAGAGGCTTCCTCTCCTTGAAATGGATCCACAATCTCATGCAATATTACTATAGGAATATTCATCCATAGCAATCACTCATTTTCATCATTTCAACTAGGTTGTCAACATATTTTCATCATAATCATATATAATTGGAGTCAAAGAATCATGGAGGTTATCAAAAGTATTGGGAAAGGGTCACTTTTCACATCAAAGTGATGCCAATCCCCCTATGGGATGGAGGTTTGATCTATTTAGATAAGTTTACATGTTCATTTGCTTGTGTTGTATGCTTTGTTTCATGTTTTCTTCTCTTTGTTTGATCAAGAATCTCATAGGGAATGGTTGTTCGTGCTTTCTAACATGACTAATCTTATTTGTTTTTTTTATTGTTAGCTAGTTGCAAATCACCATTCACATTTTAGCGCTAGGAGGGCTAACCAATTAAAAAATTGCATTTTTAGCTTTGAAATCATGTTTTTGGTAGCAATAGAAAAGTGACATATTTTTTACAACCAAAGCACCACCTTTGCTTGTCACACCACTTTTGCAAAATCATTCAGTGCTACCTTTTCTTATTGTGTCACTTTTGATGGATTGCACCACTATCACTATTTATTTGTCGTATCACCTTTGATATAACGTTACCTTTGACCTCTCTGTCGACTATCATTTTGTAGGTTCCAACCAGAATGTCACCTTCACTTCATCATAGCCTTTGTAGGTCCTGTGTCACTTTTGCACTCTATGTCTGCTGTAGAGCGTCACTTCTACTTTTCACTAGAGTGTCGCTTTTACAGATTTGAGGGAAGCATCAACTTGAAAGATTAAAAGCATTTTTTAATGCTCATTGTAATAGCTTAGGAAATCCATTTTCTGCTTTCATTTTCTATTTTAGGACCAACTAGCTTTATTTTGGGTTTAAAATTACTCATTGATTTGATCTTTTCAAATTGGTTAAAATTGAACTTACAAACTTACTAAATCATTGCTATGTTGGGCTAAAATTGAACAAGGAAAACTCACATCTAGTTTGGTGCTTAAAAATAACTCACTATTTCTTTCAAGGTTAAAAATAAAAAGTGTCTTAAGTAAGTGATTTTTTCTTGGACACACTTTAGGTGCATATCCTCTCCCCTTGCACTTTGCGATCTTGGGTGAAGAGAAAAAACTCAAAAATGTAACTTTTTATTGATGTTGAGTCACATTTAGAGGGTCTTCCTCCCAACTTATGAGAGGGAACGACCCAAGTGGTACTTTGTTTCAGTCTGCTATATAAATAATCGTGATTGTTGGGAAAGTCTCCAATCACCTGGTGCAAATGCTCTATACTGACGAATGTCTCCCCTAGTATTTGTGTGATACATAAAAAACCCACAAGGGCTAGGAGGCCTCTTAATTGAGTGAATTTCCACATGTATAAACACTGGGTTATCCCGAAATAGTGTCATTAAGAACCTTGTTGTAGTAACCAACTAGTCCATCCAACAAGTTTATCGAAGTGGTGTATTGGAACTTAGCTTCCAAGAAGTTACTTTCCATGTATGGTTTTAGCTAAGGTTTATGGGTTAAGAGTTTCATTCTTAACATACCTTTACACCTTTCCCTCAATCGCATGTAAAGTCATCTCTTCTACTATGAAGGGCATGAGGTAAGCCCACTAAGAAAAATGTACCAATTGAGCTAGGATTATGTTGCTTGTGAGTTAGTTTCAAAACACATTGCTTGGTTCCAAAACATTGAGACAAACATTAAACAAATCATTCAAATTTAAAACCCTTTGAAGAGTCCAATGCTAATGCTTGTCCCTAAGGATCTCATATTTAGAGGCTTCTAAGTATTGAACTTATATATAAATTCACTCTCTTCAAAGTCAACTTAAGGAAACTATGGTCTGGCTCTTTGACTTTCACACAATGGACCTTGTGGAAGGAAAGGTTTCCTAGACATAGACATTTAGTTTGAAATTTAAACAAGATAAGTGGATGTGGTAAAAATAAATTCATTAATCAAGATAAACTCACAATTGAACCCCACACGTGTGCTTGTCCTCATGATCTCTTGCAAGATTAAGATCCCTAAGTGAAGATCCACCTCAATTTTTCAAAAATAGACATCATAGTGCAAGGGCTATCAAGAAATGCATCTTGAAGAAATACCAAAACAGGGACATCTTGGTGAGAAATTTTTACTCATGCCTTTTAGGAAACAAGCCAGGTTTGCATGTCCAATATGAATATATTGATTATGACTCACTCCTAGGGTAAAGCATATTCTTCAATAACTTGGTCTTGTAGGAAAAGTCCTTTTAGGTTGACTTAGGATTAAAAAAAAACACTTCATCAATCCCCCAAATATTTATCAAAATCCATCCCACAAACAACTTCTTAGAGCTTTGGAAACATCATTATGGTAGACTTTGGAAAACCATCTTAAACTAAATTAAAATCAGCTTGTTTAGCTAGGTGTATGGGAACAAATCCTTTCTCACACATTTAGTTAAATTAGTATCCTTTGAACTAAATTTATCCAAAGATCACGAGTCTATCCTAGGATTTACAAAGTTCATCATTCAAATCCAAAAATTCAAAATAAAATCCTAAGGTCTAGTATTACCCAAAGTTCTTAGAAGTTCAAACATACATATCATCCACCCTTCCATACCATCATCACTTGATCCTAAAAACACCCTAGAAGTTCTTTTTGTACCTAGAATTAGATCAACCAAATGAATTCAAAGTGTTATCACACATACTTCCTAAAGTTGATCCCAATTTTATGGTCCAAACAAGATCAAAACACAAGAGGAGCAAGGAACAAAGTAAGGAAACATCAACCATGAGTGATTTGAGTAAAAAAAAAAATTGATCCAAGGGCATCTACCAATCCTCTACGGAATTCCCATCAATTACCTCAAGATTCTCAAGTAGAGAAAACTTTAGTGACGAATCTTCGCCAATTGGTGAATTATAGAAATCAACCAAGTCAAAATTGGCAAATTAATCACACCCAACAGGGTGTCCAAATCGCATGGATTTTATGAATTATCGGTCCAATGCAAGTCCATTAGCCAACGATTTTTTTATGAGGCTTATTTAAGCAACAAATTTTCCATAACAAACTATGCGTTTCAAATGGACTGATTAATATTTTTGCCTAGAATCCTAGAAGCATGTAATAAAACACCTACATATTTTCCAATACTATTAAAACAACATTGTATGAAGACCCTTTTTTCCAATTAAAATTTACAAATAGTTTCTTGTGAAGACCCATTTTTCCAATTAAAGTTTATAAATAGTTGCTTATGAGGACCTATTTTTCCAATAACATTAATTTTTTTTACATTTGATGACACATTTTTCCAATTGTCATGACACCTCCATGCTAATCGTAGGGCCATAATCACTTTGAAAATTATAACGTATCGTTGTATAAGCACACAAGATTCACCAAATTTTAAATATACCATTTAAAAATCCCACAGAATTCACCAAATATGAATTGATATAAATATAATAAAAAATGTCATTTATTCTTACACATTTTGTTCAATTCTCGATTTGGAAGTTAGCGAAAATGTAAACTTAAAGGCGAGTGATCATTTCTTCATAGTGTTATAATATTTATTTATTTGTTTTCCATTCTTGCTTCAATCTTAAAGATGATATTGAGTAGGGAATAAGATCTATATTCTATGTCCTTAAACAAGAAGACTTTTTTTTCTAGCTTTTATTTGAATTAAGAGATCAATATGTCGAGTAGCAAGGGTAAGATTCCTCAGGGTGGTGAAGGGACTGGGAGGCCATCAAAATGTTCAAATTGTAGAGGTACCATACAATCTTACTTTGGAATTGGGAATGCTTCTGATTTGTCAGATCAAGATGGAGCTACATCATCAACCCTTCCACCAAATATTAATGAAGAAGGAATTCACAATACCTCACCACCACCAGAAGGTCAAGGTGAGATTTTCATTGAGTTAAATGTATCAAATGAGGATGAAAATACTGTAGAAGATGTTCCAATGGATACCCTGGTTAGCCAGAATGAGATAATTGATTTGGATCAGGATGACGTTGGTAGCAAGAAAAGAAAAGGAAAATCAAAAGTGGGGCGTGAGTGGGAAATGACAAGGAATTTTCAACTTGCTTGTTTTTCAAAGTACCCATTCATTGTACTCGTGGAGAAAGAAAACAATGTTGAAATTGCAAGAGAATGCATGTGAGCGATTTGTAGTTGGAAATGTAAAAGAGACAAGTTGTGGCTAAAGCTTGACACTATAGAAAATCATATTGGCAAAGTTTATGAAAAATAAATCATAGACGGAAAGGAAAAATCAGTCATATGATGGAAATCAAAGGAAGAATGTCTTCATGTTAAGTATGCCACAAAATATGAAGAGCATAGGAAAAGAATATCGAAGCTTCTTGCATGTCAAGGTACACTTGAGGCTCAATTTGAAAAAGAAATGGAAGGAGAAAATCTGTCAAAAACTATTCAAATGAGTGTTGTTTTTTATATTTTTTCCATAGGGCATCTTATCACAAACTACCCAAAATATTGTAATTTATTGTCTTTTTTGGGTATTCCTAACTTTCCTAGCTCACATTGGTAAGTAAATGGTGGATGGGAATGGGAAAACAGTCTTGCTGTAGTGGAAAAGCAAGATTTAAAGGAGAAAGTAAAAGAGTCAAACTTCATTGCATTATCTTTAGATGAAGTTACTGTGGTAGACAATACTTCTTGGGTCTATATGCATTTGTATACTATAAAACAACATGTCTTCCAAGCTCATCTTCTTTGTGTTCTTAAAATGAAGGACAGTTCAACATTGCAAAATCTATTTGAACTAGTCAAGAAATCTTTGAATGAAATTGCAGGTATGAATGAGTTGACACTTGCCAAAAAGGGTGTGTGTAGGAGCTAATGGAGTTGCAGTGATGCAAGGTCAAAGGAGAAGTGTTTCTACAAAGTTAAAAACTACTTGTGCAGCATACATGCTTGGCATTCACTGCATGGCCCACAAAATGAATTTAGCATTCAAAATTGTAAGCAAGTTTCCTACAGTATCAAAAGTTAAAAATCTAGTATGTGAGCTCTGTGCATACTTTTACCGAAGTCCCAAATGTTTCATGGAATTTCAAAATTTTGCTGAGGGAATAATAAAAGGAAACAAGCTTCTCAAGGATGTCGATACCAGATGGATCTCCCTACATGGACCAGCGTAACGAGTTCTTCAAAATATCAATCCTTGATTGGAGTAATGTACGAGCATCACAACATAGTATACAAAGCTCCTAACCTCTTACATAGGATAATTGATATAGAGACACTCTTGAATTTAGCGATTCTTCTCCCCATGTTGGATAAAATGAAAAATCTTGTGAAGAAATCCCAAGAAAAAACTATGTATATTTATGAGTATGCCAAACTATGTAAACATACATGCTTGGCCCTCGATCATCTATATATAGATCTAACACAAGAAAGCCCAAATTATTTCATGTGGAAAAAAAATACTGATTTGAATAATCTTGATAATTATTTATAGTTTAATGCAAGCAGGAACTTATGTATTTGTGTACATGGATATGAGATACCAATGTACCATTGTAAGATAGCCAAACACTCTAGTAGAGAAGTACCTATTAACGAGGAAGATTTTAATGACATTGTTAAATCTGTTAGTGATAATTTGGAGGAAATTGTAAAATCTCTTTCCTTAGAGATTCGTGAAAGATTCCCTCAACATGAAATACTTGAAGCTATGGGTATAGTGTATCCTCAATTTTGGGTAAATCGAGATAACCCAAAATATTTTCATGATAAATTAAATATCTTGATCGAACAATTTTTGAAAAGTGTAACATACAATGAGTAGACAATATAAGGAATTTTAAATGAAGACAAGCTTAGAAAACAATGTAAGAATTTTGTAATAACTATGAGGGACTAGTATCATTCCATGGGCATGGAGAAGACCTTTGAACCAGGATCAATAACAAAGGTTCAAACAAACTTAGGTTAGAGTGAAATATTGCGTGGTTTGATATCAACATATTTCAAACTTGCTAATTTATGTCAAACAATGAAATTGGGGTCGGTGGAGGATGAGATAGTTTTTAGTTCATTGGTGTTTTTGAAGTCAAAGTTAAGAAACAAACTAGATAAGAATTTGGAAAATTTCTTGAGGATGAAAGGAACTATGTATAATGTCAAAAAAATTTCTTTTTAAAAGGAACTCACAATCTGGAGGTCCACATACGAAAGAAGAGGGACCGAGTTGTGCAACACTCCAATTCCAAACACTAGTACTGGTAGCACTGGGAAAAATGACAGTGACAATGAATTTTGAATTTGAGATGCAGGTCGAAGAAAATGAAGAGAAGAATCAGAATCAAGACAATTCTTTTACTTTATCTCAAGTTGAACGTTAGTTTCAGGACCCTGACTCCATTTGGGAAATGGAAGTGAATTAGCAGCTTTTAGGTATTTATACTACACTTCATGAATTAGTTTCCATTGTTCCAAATTGTAGATGATATTTTATATTGTCTTCCATGAAATTGTGAATCATTGCACTTCATGATATATTATTTATATTACACTTCATGAATCATATTCCAAACTATAGTTGATGATATTTTATATTTTATTCCATGAAATTGTGATATTTTATATTTTATATTGTACTCCATGGTATTGAATTTGATATGTGATTCTGTATCATTTTTAAAGAACACTTATCACACTGCTTATAAATTCCTATTGCATTTCCATTCACACAATCTTTGATAAATAAGATAATCCTTGATCATATTATTTATAATTCATGAAACAAGTACATAGGAGAGAAATGGTTTTGAATTGAAACCATTTTGTATTCAATTTCTAGTATTGTTATCAAAATTACAAATGCAGATTGATTGACTCAAAACCTAAGACAAAACTCTAAAATGTTCTATTTATTCCCTTTACAAAATTCTTTGTGATCAATACAAAACAATGAACTAGTACTTCTGGCCTTGAATTCCTTATTATAGAAATGAAGGAGCAAAAAAAGCTTTGGGCCAAAAATTACACATGTCCCTTCTCAATTGGACCAATACAAAATACATTCCCTTTTCAGTTATATTTTCATCTCCAAATGGAGGGAAATGTTACATGAGACAAAAACCATTTTCATTTGTCTATGGAGATCATATTCTTCCTTCTAAAAGGAATCTTCAGGATGATGTAGTAGTATCCATGTGCTTCAAAATTGTATCCATGTACACCAAACATAAAAGAGAGAAAAGCATAAAGTGTAGAAAAGCAGAAGAGAAAAGATCTTCCACGTTTGCATCCTTGTCACCAAATTTAAACTAGGGAGAAAACAATATTTTATCCATACTTTAACAAAAGCCTAATTTGTACTATTTCTAGTCTATGCATTGTATTTCTCCCATCTATTACTCACCATATTTGTAGAGTTAAGACCTAAAATTGTATTTCCCAATCCACATTACCACACTTATCATTTTTTATTTATTTTTTATTTTTTATAGTTAAATAGATACTATATGGGGCAGCACCCTATATTAATCAAAAAATATTTTTACAATTCTTGGATAGACCCTTGAACCAAATGCCAGGGACACATCCCATCAAAATTAAGCAAGAAGCCCACATCTACAAAAAGTTTAGACCTAGACATAAAAAGAGACTAACCTTTGACACCAATGCGGACTACTCACAGGACCACCACAAAACAAGTTGGTGATTCATTTGATCATTGACAACACACACACCCACCAAACCATTGCACAAGACTAGGCATTGTTGCATTTGGTCTCGTTGGTTTGCTTGGCTTTGGTTGCATTCTAGATAGTCGGACAATCACCACTGTAGGCACTCTGAGTAGAATGGTTTTTCACTCCTCCCAACTCTTGGTATCATTCACAACCCATTCTTCTCCAATGCCTAGCTCTCAGTCCTCCTTGTTTGAGGTCCATCTCTCCCAGTCAAGACCCTCGTCCATCGCAAACAACTTCACCCATCCCTTCAGTCAGTCTTTGAGAATACCTGCTACACACAGGAGGAAGTCAATGCACTTGTCTATCTCACCCTAGTGATTTTTTAGCATTGTTTGGTTCAACAAGTGTACCAAAGGGAATTTTGGTATCAACCATTCATTCCCATGGGCCTTGTAGAAGTGTAACGACAGAGGGGTGATGAAGTTTCTGTTAATGTTGTCCAATGCCATGTCAATATTTTCCACAAGTGAATGCTAAAATATCATTTGGAATAACTTCTTCCCTCGAGCTTTTGACACACCCATGTACATGAGCATCACCAGAAACATGGTGGTGATTTTTGAATTCACCCTGAGCTTGTGAGTTTCCTGTAGAAATTCTGGACCCAAGATCCCCTTCATCGTCTAGAGCACCAGTGGGTCCTTGGACACCATTATCACCTTCAACTGCTTCTCAGTGACGTCGCCATGGAATGAGCTCTATTGCTTCATGGAATTCAGAAAGAGTAGAGTCTCCAATGCCCCTTAAGAGAGTGTCGAGAGAAAAAAACAATTGGGAAAATGGATCTCTGCCACCTCTATTTCAAGAAAAATATCGTGTAGCCATATGGAGACTGTACCAATTATTAAAGGCATTTGTGTCCCCATTTGATCAAGACTAAAACTTAATGTGAAATGCAACAACCGTCATTTCACCAATCTCCACCTTAAGTGCATTCTCAATTTTGATGCCCATCATCTTATAAAGTAATTGAATCCCCGAACCACAGTAATGAAGGAAATATGTGTGATGGGTAAACAGGGAACCCTAACCACAAGGGGACAGTAACAAAATGAACTCAAAGACATAAGATATAAATGAGATGACTTGGAACCAGCCATAATAGGTCAAAAAAGGATTAGACCAAAAGAAAAGGGTTTAGACAAGGGGAAAATATACTAAGTAAAAATCCACCCATAACATAAAAACATAAACCCTATCTTTGTAATTCAAACCAAAATCCACCAAAGTAAGGCATATTAGATCAGTGGAACAAACATTTTGAGGGTTTGACTAGTGATTCATCACTCAATTCAATTATTAATAACATATTAACAATAGTAGCATATACAACAATGAACATCAATAATTGTTTAATGCGTGTCTAGTAGTTGAAACCAGACTTTTTCTTCAAATGATACAATAAATATATAATAATATAGACAATTGAAAATAAACACATTATTGAATTTTAGTTTTTTATTGATTTTCACATGAAGGAATACATAGAGGCATTGGAAATGCAAAAATCTTGCTCAAAGACAACTGTGCACAGAGCTGAGTTGGAACTTGTAAACTCATATTATCAAATATCAAATCACTATATCACCTAA
>VDFB02170991.1:0-93920 GCA_007258455.2 Sequoia sempervirens | reverse complement strand
TTTCTTTTCGCGTTCAATTCTTCTAAGCCTATCACTTGTGAACATTGAGGTATGTTGAAGTGGTGAGCTTGGTCTAGATTGTTTGAACAAGTCATTGGTATACGTTGTATTGACATGAGCATCACGAGGTTCATTGTCTTGGTCTTCATGTTGTGACCATTGTTCTTGGTGAGCTCGTCTCTTATACCTTTCATCCCGTTGATGGGCATCCAAATATCTTGCATTAATGAGGGGTGAACCAGGTTGGTCATCATGAGAAGAATTTCCAAATATCATGTTGTTTTTGTGTTATTCATAGATATCATCAAGATTTTGATCCATGGCTTCCCTCTCCCGCCGAGTGATAGTATAACTCATATCCATACCTGAATGGGAAGGTGCTGAGGGGGTACTCAAGTCACTAAAATGGCTCTTTGGGTCAAAATAGGTTTCTGACTGACTCCTAGGTGACTGGTCAAATATTGGTTCCTTTTCCTTCTTCTTTTGATGAGTCTGAACTAGGGGTAGTTGGTTAAAGACTATCTAAGGTCGCTTTCCTTGGCTCACTTGATATCTTGTTGTGAATGACATGAAAGGGAGAGTTCAGGTAAACAGACAATTGTAAGAAACATTAATACCAGACTAGGATAGTAAAAGTTTTCTCTTGTCTGAGAGAGATGGTGAAATAGAACTGTTGCAAATAGGTGAAAACCAACACTACCACAAAGGTGCTCAATTCTTGGGTGAACACCCTAGCACATATGGATCAGGAGGATGACTTACACAAAGTGTACTGAGTTTGAATTGTATGAAAATGGGTGGACAAGGTGACTACTAGCACTCTCCAAGTGTGTTATCAAAGAGTCTAAAAATTTATCTATTTGACAGGAACAATTCCTAATTTTCCAATCTCAAGCAAAATGGCTTATGAGATCAAGGATCACTAATTCAAAAGGTCAAGGACACATAAACCCTAAATATTGAATAGGTCTCTAAAACTGGGACAAGTCACCTAATCAAAGAAATCAGTATTTCAGTTTGTTGTTTGTTTTCAAAGATCAAGCAAGTATATCAACAAATTTTGATCAAGCACATAGGTTTCAATCAGACAAGTTGTGATACAAAAAGTAGTCGATAACAGATCTATCAAGGACAAAGCAACTTGATAGTATCGGGAGAGTCTTGTTTGAAGATGTTTGGACAATGTTTAAGACTCAAAAACAAACACATAGCTATCCTACGAGAAAATGGTGAAGCCGAAACCTTTGCCCCATTGCTTATCGCATCACGATACCTCACCTGTGCGTGTCACTTACACTAGAGGGCACGGTGTTTTCCAGTGTTCCAAGGAATCAGCGGTCATGTTAGGGATTGCCTTGTAGCGGGGGCCAGTGTCTGCTTAGCACCAACATCTAGGTATACCTGATGTGAATCTATGTATGACAAACATCTGAAGGGTCTTCCCCTCCTTCTTATGAATTATGACTCCTTTAGAATTGAGCAAGATTGAGCAACTAGCTAAGAGGTTTTACTTGGCTTCCATTCACAATAACCTTTGGTGCCTCTGATACAGAGCTCGGGCCTTGCAGCCACACCAACACCTGAAAATCACACACCCCCGCAAGCAGGGCTCGGAGCGGCGCCGCTCAGTGCAATAAACAGAGCTTTTCCATGATGATCATCCAAGTCATGGAAAAGAAGTTACTATGGTCTTGGAGTCTTTAGACTCAACAAGACGTTCTTTATTATAGTGAGGTGGAATCACCGACGATAGGTGTGTACTCACTTGGGTCGTTCCCGGAGGTTCAACTTCCGGCAGGCCCTCTAAAGGTGACACTAGACATGGCTCGGATTCGGGTTTCTAATTTTTTGATTCTCCCAAAAGGAGAAGAGCATACTTCTCTAGCCCGTCTCTTTACCCAAACACGCTAAACAACCTTAATCACCGAGCTAGTTTCACTTCACCAAATCCACACACTTTTGGGTTTCTGATTCTCTCAATGAGAGAAGAGCATAATCCCCTGACGAGTGAAAGTGCTAAAGATTCACTACCTTGCTCCACTCCCTAAGAGTTTGTCATATTAGTAAGATCATCAGGAGCCTGGATTTGTCCATGGTCATCACCTCCATGTAATAAAGAGCCAAATTCCCTACTCACTATCGAAACTCCTAAGAATTTTAACGAAGCCCTAATTAGACTATGTGAATTGAAAAGCAGGAAAACAAACACAATGTTTTTTTAAATAAGATCTTTGACAAGTGTAAGTGTTTGTTTTCAAGTCTTTGTCACGCGTCCTGCAATCAAACCGTTAGTGTGTTTCAAGTTCTCTGACTGGCGTCCTGCAGAAACTGTTATGCTGTGAAAAAAAAATTCAGAAGAACCAGAAGAACAAAAGTTGGAATCTATCAAAAAAAAAAAGAGATTAATTAAAAATCTAATTTAATCTAGTCAAAATTTAATCTAAAAAGAATTAGTTAACAAAACTAAAATTAAACTAAATTAATCTAATACTAAATTAAAAAATTTAAACAAAACTAATCTAAATTAATAAAATTAAAAATCTAATCTAAATTAAAAAAAAAATCCTCTTGGATCTTAAAAAAAACTCCTGATTGCACATTTCCCAAGAAAATAACTTAAAAGATAAAGGTTGAGTTCTAAAAAATAAATTAGATACCTGATAACTTTTTTGCAAAAAATAGGTCTGATATCTGAGAAGAGGGCAGAACCAGCTTTCCAACGCCTATTTTTTTTCGAAAAACAGAGCCAGGATGCAAAAGTTACGCCTTCCGGAGTGAAAACAACAACTTCTGGCTTTGACAGGCTAAAAAGGTATAAAAATAGAAAAATCAGAAAAAAATACTAATACCACTAGAACGGCGTCGGAAGCAGCTTTCCGACGATATCTCGTTTTTGAAAAACGGAGACCATATGCTCAAGATATGACCATTTTACTAAATATGCTCATTTAGGCTTTAAACCAAAATTTTTATTAATTTAAAGATGAAAAAAATTAATAAAATATTTAGTTAAACCTTTATGTACGAAAATCGAGGTAGCATAGAAATTAAAATGGTACAGAAATCGATGTGTCTGTACGGATCCGTACGGATTTTTTCTGGCAATTGTTTTAAAAATTTTCAAAACACTAAAAAATTAATTTTTAGCAAACCCTATCATATTTTATATGAAAATAGGGGTTTTTGGGCCTTCTGAGCATATCTATGGAGTCCGTTTTGCACTAGCATGCACTGTTTGAGAGATCAAAATAAAAAATTTTAAAAAAATGATGAAAAACCCCGCTAATCTGACAAAAAAATACTGGAATAAAAAGATATAACGGTGGGTGCCAAAATGTATAACTAAAAATATGTTATACTTCTGTGAATCCTTGCATGCAAAGATACTCAATAATGAGTCCTTACAAATCAATTCATAGCTCTCTATCTGAGAAGAGCAGGGATTGATATTGTGGCCCTCAGATTGACCTAGTTACCCCTGCAAATACAGTCTCGGAACGAGAGATTCAAAGAGGAGAAGCAAGAATGCTAATCTCCATGAATCCTATTCTTGCAATGCAACAATGAAAACTAATCTAAATGACTATAAAATGCAATAAACAAAACTAATTTATTGAAATGAAAATTGATCTACATGCAATGCCATAAATGAATTATTTTGCAAATTAATCTACTATGAAGATTAAGCTAAAATGTAATATTAAACTATATGCTCTAAAACTAAGATGCTTATAAAATCAAACTAATGTGTAATCTCAAATGATAACATTCAAGAAAATTTGTAGCATAAGTCTGATGTAAAAATTCGTGATTCTTTTTTTTTTTGAAATGAGAATGAGAGGGCTCATTTTATAGGCAAAAGTGGAATTGAAGGCAAATTCAGAAGCAATGTGGGATAAATAGAAAAATAGAAACAAATCTTAATTGGAATTCTTTTTTAGTTTATTTCCCTTTTAACTGATTTGTTTCCTTTTTTTCATCACAGGATATTCTTGAGAGGATATTTCATTTATTTTATTTTATTTAAGATGATAATATCTCTTTTAATAAAATAAAATAAGATTATGTAATTTAGAAATGAATATTAATAAAATAAAATAAAATTATTTAATTAAAAATAGATTTAATTAAATAGCATCATTTTATTTAAGTAATATTAACTTCAATTAAATAACATTATTTTATTTATTAAAAGGGATTTATTTCTTTTGATTAAATAACATTAATGAAGCATTCAAACCCTAGGAAAAATTGAAACAATTGAAATAGTTATGAATTGATTAAGAAATTTGATTTGAAAATGTGACAATCATTGATTCAGAAAGTTGATGTTGACAAATTAAATAAATGGGGCCCAAAGTCTAGGTGACCATTTTAGGTTGCATACAACATGCATATTATATATATAATATATATTAAATATATATATATATAAAAAATCAAGTCACATATATTAAAAAGGTGGACGAAAGTTTAATGGTTGGTTGTGTCGGGTTGTATACACAGTCGGCTCCTCATATGGGGCGCACAGCCTGTGAAGGAAACGTTGGCACTACCACCACAGTCTACCTCCCTACGGGGCGGTGGTCATGGGGACAGCCCCAACCTCCCCCATATGCTTTCAATTCTTATTAAAAAATTATTTATTTTCCTCTGATTTATTAAAATAAAAACGTCATACGGAAATTCAATCCAAGTTTCCTTTGAGTGCAATTTTTAACAAGGATTTTTATAATCAAATATGCTTATATTTAGATATATATAAAAATAAATCAGAATGATTGCTCGAGAAGAACAATTATTTTTTAACAAAAGTTTTCTATAGGGGGTTTTTACAAAAAAAATCCAAAGAAGCAATTTTTTTTACAATTTTTTTCTACGGAAGGATGTTTTCAAATTTTTACCTGAGGTTTTCAATTTTGCAACCAAATAAAACTAATTGAGAAAACAAAACAAAACAATAATCCTCTATAGGAAGATCTTTTCCCATACAAACAAGATTTTCCACAATTTTGACAGGAAGATTTTAAATCCATTCCTATAGAGATTTTCCAAATCTTCTATTATTTTAGAAACAATTCCTACAGAGGCTCTAAAGCATTTAAGAAAGTTTTCCAATTCCAAACAAATCAAAGCTTAAAAAAATTTATATAGAAGCTCTAAGCTTTCACAACAATTTTCCAAACACGGCAATCTTTCAAATTTACAAAATATATTAAAGCTTCTACACAGATAACATATTCTTCTTATACAAGCAATCTTTCCAATTTGCATAAAAATAATTTAAAGAACCTATTTCCAGGTGCTTTAGGAAAAGATGTTTGAAGTAGAGCTTCACCTTCAGATCCTAATTTACCAAAGCTTCTTCCAAATTATCCACTTCTCCAGAAAGATAAAAAAATAAAACCAAAACCAAAATTTCCCGAGAACATTTTTTTTTCAATTTTTCAACAACCTCTTTTTAAAAAATATATTTTCTCATTGCTACGAAATAGCCTTTTTCCTCTTTCAGTTAATGTAATTATTCTCTTCGAGAATTAATTCTCAACAATAGTGTTTAATTTTTCTAACACATGTCACAAATAAAATATATTTTCAACCAAATCACAGATATTTATGCATTTAATAATTCAAAATTAACATATTAATCTCTGATTAAATTTAATCTAATCAATTTAATCACTTTATAAAATAAATTTAATATCAAAGATTAAATCACTTTACAAAATAAATTTAATTTAATTAATTAAATCAAATATAAAGCTTCTAACAACATTAATCAAAATTAATTAAATAATCACTAAAAAAAAAAATATTAATTAACATTAATTTTCCATAGAACATACCTTGCAAAATAAATAAATGACAAGTAAAATAGGGACAACATGACAACTCAGCATACCGAAACAATGACTGATGACACACTGTTACTAGGGTTGTGGCTTGACAAGGAAACCCCATTACTATCTCCCAATCAACTATATCATTGGGTAATGAATACACTCAAACCTATGAATCCAGGTGGAGTTGATGTCTTGTAGTTGCAATCCTGCAACCAAAACATATGGCGTACATATATAAATCATGAATCAAACACACCGTGAAGAGAAAATCACAGAATCACAAGGTGCTCGCAAGCGAATGACACAATCTTGTTCCCTTCACCAATATAGTGTCAAATAAAAATTGATGAAACTAAAACATCAATTAACTATAGATGAGCATAAATCAGTATCAACTCAAATAATCAACTATGTTAACTAGAAAGTATGTCATAATCCATAATCATCCATAAAGTGTACCATCACATCACAATATAAAAACCATCATCGCTCCAATCCCAATGATCAAATAACAACATAGTATCATGGTCTATCAAAGTAAAAGCATTGTCTGAAAATATAAGAAAATCGGAGGGATGCTACATTAAAGTTAATTAATTAAGAATTAATCAACTTGAGTAGGTTAGGGGTTTGTGACATTTGTTTAAATAATTTAGATTTATTTAATCAAATGAGGGGACTTTAGGGATTTTAATTAAATAATTTGATTTATTTAATTAAATGGGGTGAACATTAGTAAGCAGAGAATTAATTAATCCAATAAATTTAATTATTGATTAATAGTATAAATTGACGAAATTAACTAAATAATAGAGATTATTTAATTAAATGGTTGAACATAAGTGATTTAGGAAGAAATGATGTTAATTAATCAGATTCAGATGTGTAATATCGATCAAGACTATTTAAGTGTCTACACTTTCAATTCTCTATAAATCTTATATACCCCTCCAAAAAATGAAGATTGAAGTCATCCTACTAGGTGATGAAATCCCAATGTAGGTGTACTAAAATTAAAAATAAAGAAGAGTGAATTAAATGATTCTTTATCCTCAAGATCACCTAAAATTTATGAGTGGAGAGAATATGTGAATCCAACCACCAAATGACAATTATTATGGAAAAAAAGGTTAATTTTAACTACCAAAAAACAAATGTGTGATATTTTTAAATTGAAGTAAACGGAAAGAAAAGTTACATGAAACAAGTTAATAGTTTGTAAATAATTCTCTGACAAACATTCTACACACAAAAAGTGCTAGAAACAAATGCTTATTTTTTTGAATTGTGACTTAGATCTACAACTACCTATGATAACAAAAATGCTAGAAATTGAAAATAAATCACCTACAAACACAATGTAAGGATTTTTTTATTTTTCAATTTTTTTAATCTTTTTGTCAAAAAAATAATTTGATAGTATTGAAAAATACAATGGTCTTCACTATTTCAACTGATGGTTCAAGGCCATTGATTACATATTTTGTGAGTTGCATCTAAAATGAGTTTGAAAATATTATTTTACTTCTCCTTTACTCTTAGTGATTCCTCTACAATTTGTTGTAATCATCAAGGCTGCACATTTTTCCTTACTAGAACTCCTTCAAAATTATTCTCAATTTTTCATTTACCATCCATAGAGAGAAAAAAAAAAATTGTGTGCAATGAAAATGGAGTTCAAAATAAATGAAATTACCAAGAAAATCACTCAAAGCACACAAAAATAAAGCAACAATTGGATTAGGACTACAAAACTCAAAACTCAAAACTTGGTGAATTTCAATGAAATTCGCATATGTCAAAGCCCTCAATGTGTTCTCACTCAATTGTGGTGGAATAACAATGCTAAATTTCTCAAGGTTACATGATATGATGAAAATGGCTAAGTGTTGTGTATATGAGGAGAGAAGATATAAGATGGATGGATAGGATGAGATCTTTAGAAGGTGAAGGGTGGAGAATGGATATGATAGCTCAAGGAAAGAGATGATTCCAAGTGGCAAGAGTAGAATGAATGATAGGGAGATGATATCTCAAGTCTCAAGATTGTGAAAAGTGTCACAATGAGAAAGCTTGAGAAGGAGATTGGTACTTGGAAGGTACCTTGGGAGATGGGGAATATATTTTTCACAAAGGTCTTCCTTTTCCAACATTCCCAAGGTATGGGATGGAAAGGAATAAAGGAATTAAAAGTTCCTTTTGGGTACTTTTGGAAGAAAAACCTGTGTGCCAAAAGGACATAGGGTCTTTTCCAAGAGGGGAAATATTAATGAGAGGAAGTACTAGGTAGATGTGCAATAAATGGAAAGAGATTAGACCTTTCCTAATGTGAAACTACTTGGAGGAGGGTTAGGTAGAGATTAGTATTAAGGTTAGTGCAAGTAGGAGAATATGGAGGATATGACACCTCTTAATCACTAATTAAGTGTGTGCACATGATTAGTGAAGGGATTAGGATTAGGATTAGGGGATGATAGAAAATGATGAAGGATGTGACATATGAGAGGATTTAAATAAATAAAAAATTATTTATTTAATTTTTGGAATAAAAGGAATAAGGTTGGGTAAATGATTATTTACCTAAGGTTAGACTTTGGAGTAAATAGAGGAAATAGATTTAGGATAACAATAGAGGTAGGAAATATTAATCAAATAACATAACATTATTTAATTAACACAAAGGATTGGTAAATGGAAATTAAATTAAATAAATAAGGATAATTATTTAATTTAATAGATGAAAGGGGATATGGATGATAAATAGGATAAAATTTCCCAAACGATAGTGATCAATTTTATGTGTGTACATTTCCCCCTCTTCAAAATAGCATTAAAATAAATATGTTTCAAAAAAACAAATGTATAAGAGTGAATTTGTACCCCATGTACAAATCCCCTTTTTTCCCTTATCCACCTTAGAAAATTGAGTTCGGAGGCTTAGTTCCACCTAAGCCCATTGTTTGCATCTCACTTGGCGCCTGTTTTGAGTGTTAGTGGAGGTGTTTCTATCGGGGATGCCCATGCAGTGCACAAACATCCGCATGACACACTTACATCCCTGGTAGATTCTTGTGGTTGAACCTGCAGAGGTGTTACTCTTCTCATTAGAGGTGAAGTTGTAACCCTCCCTTCGGCTGACCGACTCGAATATGGTCATTTCTCTTCACTCCTTCATATTCATCTCTTGAACAAGAATTTCATCTTCTTCAAAACTTCTAGACCTCATTCTAAAGCTTCAACACACTCTTTTTCATCCACTCCAAGCTTCAAACAGCATTCTTGCATTCCATAGCAACAAAGCAACACTCCATCATGTCGGTAGAGAAATTTTGGGACCACCCCATTGCAGTAGAGACTTGATTTCCTCTCATTTTCTCCCCCAAGCAGCGTTGAGTGCTCTTGGTGGAGGTGGTAAGCTTCCCTCTCCTCTCCTCTACCATTTGGTCTGTAGTGCTCTTTTTATCTTCATTGTATTACTTTCCTTTATCTCATATCCTAGGTTGTCTATGGTGGTGGGAACACCTAAATAGGAGTCTGACTGAGGCAGACCCCTATACAACCACCCAACATTCTCCTCTCTTTCTATGTGTAGGAGTACGTTCATTTCGAGGGATCAACTAGTGAATGAATTCCTTGGTGAGATCCTCCTTACTCTCTTCACTCTTGTATATTTTCTTTATAATATTAGAGAGTATTTCATTTACTTAATCACATCATTATGACCCTTTAGTTAGTCAGTTGGACTGTTAACTAGTTTTATTGGTTTTACCTTGCCTTCACTATTGTCTAGTCGTATGGATGCCAACACACTTTTGAGATTCCAGCATGTCATGCTGATGTCCAAAGATTGTGCTTTCATCCTTAAATAGAGAGCTTTCTGAGGCGTAGTGTTAGACCTAAAAATTGGCTCACCTAGCCCCTTCCTATGTTTCAGGTTTGCAAAGTAACTGAGAGGCCTCACGGTCCTTGTTATTCTTGATTTGCACTTCCTAACATTACACTTAGCTGAGGTAAGTTAGGGAAGCCTCTCACATCTTGACCCTCTATGACCTGGGGTCTTGCATGCAGTGGTCCCCCTCTCTTACATTTTTGGTGAACCCGACGTGAACCAATGTTTATTTCTCTGTTGGTGTTGAATTCTCTTTGATATACTTTGTGACTATTGTGTCCCTAAGTGTTGTGAAGGTTTATGAGCATCACAACCTAGTCCACAACTTTTGAGCATACCCTTAGGAGAAGTGTACGATACCTCCCAATGGAGAGGACGAAGGTCTTGATTGGTCTCTCTATGGGCCTTTTCTCCACTCCCTCCATTAGTTTGGTTGCACAGAAGCAGTTATCAAGGACCAAGATGGGATTCGCTGACGAAACCAATCACGTTCCCACTCCCCTTGTGTCTCCTACGCCATCATCGATGGATGAGCATGACGTCATTCAAATTCCTGCGGAACACATTGCCTCCCTTACTAAGGGATTGGGAAATTTAGAGAACCACTTGGAAAGAAACCCAAAGATGGCTAGAGCCACTTAGGTTTTCAGTGAATTAAAACATATGATGTGTAAGGATTGAACAAGCATCGAACTTCTAACTAGCCTCCTTGGTCTTTCCAAAGAATATGCTCCTTCGAACAACCCTAGCTTCGCACAAGGAGTCACCTTCGAAGAACATGAAGGACAATTAGGGGTATCAATTCCTCCCACATTTGTCTATATGGCCAATGCAATCCCTTCTATCAGTATCCCTTCTGAACAACTTCAAACTATCAGAGTAAACAGAGTCCCCTTGGGCTTCAGTTTCACCCCTCCTGTCATTTCTAGTGGTGGATGTTTTGGCAGGATGAGTGGTGGGGGATTTGGTAATGGGAGTAGAATCGGTAATGGACGTGGTGCCGATGGAGGTGGGTCTGGTGGAGGACATGGTGGTGGTTCTAGCGGAGGACCTACTGGTAGTACTGGCTGTGGTGGTGGTTCTAGCGGAGGTCACTCTGATGGTGGTTCTAGAGAAGGCCTTGGGAGTGGTTCTAGAGAAGGACCCTCTAGCCCTCTATCTTCTAATGAACCTATTTTGAACACTCACCTTTAGAATATCGATAAGATGCAGAGACAGTTGGCGAGTCTTTCCCAAGCCTCTACCTAGCCTATCTCCCAACCCTTCTTCTGTATAGCCCATTGTCAGTTTTCATCTTGAACACTCCTTTCCCTCAAGGAATGGAGATCCCTAAATTTTAAAATTTTGGTGGTAAGGGAGATCCACAGACACATGTGTCTGCCTTTAATTCCCTTTACACTAACTTCTTCCATCATGACGCATTGATGGCTAAACTATTTCCTCGATCTCTCAAGGATACAGTACTTGAGTGGTAATGTTCCTTTCCTAAAAACTCTATCTTCTCATTTGATCAACTTCTAAATCAATTCCTTAAACAGTTCCAAGAAAACATTAGGTCGAAGATGACCTTTTCAGATCTCGTCCAATGTAAACAAGGACATAATGAAAAGATCATTGCTTTCATAGTGTGTTATCAAGGGCTCCTTTCACAAATATCGTATCAGCTACTCGATTCTAACATGTAGAAGTTGTTCATAGGGAACTTACAAAGGCCTTGGAAAGAGAATTTTTCCCTTATGAAATACCCTTCTTTTGCACACTTGTGTGTGGCCTTACAAGAATACCAGCAGATGATTGCTCAGTTCAGGGAGTCCTCCTCACTCTCCTATTCTGAAGGGAATTCCATTGTATCAATCTTTAGGAAAGGTAAAGCCATTGCGAATGTATTAGCCACTGCTAATGATAACGGCCTCAAACGCAACCAAAATTTCACAAAGTTATCAAAATCTTATATCTTCGTCTTACAGAAGTTGTGGAAGGATAAGATCATAACTTTACTGACTCCTAATCCTATTAAAGAACCTTACCCTAATTGGTATGATGTGAGCACTTATTTCCAGTACCATTTTGTCAATGGACATGATACCAAATGCTATATGTGGTTGCATCATGAAATACAAGACTACATCGAGGATGGTACCATTCGTCTCGATGGGAACAAACGAAATGCTAACAAATCAATGGCGAAGGCTAATTATGAATTGTAGATATACACGGAGCCATTTCCATCACACTCTGCTAACATGATTATTGATCCCATTGATTTTGTTACACAAACCAAGGCCTATGTTAATATGGTCACAATGACTTCCACTGTTCCACCTGCACCTAGTTTTTTGGACATTACATTCACATCATAGGATTTACCCTTAAACAACAAACCTTCGCCTCTCTACATTCCCGCTCGTGTCAATGGTAACATCGTGACAGGAATCTTGATAGACCCTGTGAGCCGTGTGAATGTTATCTCTGAGGAGACATTAGTATTAAATTTATTACAAAAGGAAAAATATGAAGAAATGAAATGTACCATCCATACACACAATGGTATGTTCCTTAAACCTTATGGATTGATCACTTTTTTTGTCCTAGTTGGACCTAGGGTTGTCGACAGAGTCTTCGATGTTATCTCAAAGTCATATCTATTTAGGTTGAAGCTAGGCATACCCTGTCTCACCTCCATGAATGGAATCACCTCCCTTATTCACAAGTTTTTTAAGTTCTCTCATGAAGGTGTCATGCACATAGTGCATGACACTGGATACCAGCCCTTGGTGTCTCGTGGTGGATATTCGTTGGATCACTTTTGGCCCTCCTTGGTCAATATACTTCCTCTGAGAATGAACCTACTTTACAAGAACTATGTGAAGTATAAAACTGGGGGCAAAGGGGAGCCAAAGCTGACCCTTCCCATGATAGAACAACCAGTCATCTCCTCTTCCCGAGAAGAGAAGAAGAAGCCCGCACCAACTACTATTCCTTCTTTGAAAGAGAAGGAGAAGCCCATGTCAGCTCCCTCTCCTTCCTGTAAAGGCAAAGAGAAGACTACCTCCTCCTGGACTGCCTCATCCTCTCCCCCTTCTTGGGAAGAGTATTGGATGAACTAGCCTGGTGGCTACCCACTGAGTCTGATGATTTCTCCTTGGTGTAGGCCCAAACTTAGGATCGCGGACCTCCCTAATGAATACCCCACACCATGGTACTAATTATATGGTAGAAAGAAAGGTTCTCATAGAGAATAAGGTTCTCATAGAGAATTTGATCTATGGCCTCCTACTGCTCCTGCTCATAAGGCAGTGAGTGAAAAGAGGCTTGTTGTCAAGGTTGTTGAATCAACTCCACCTATTGCTCCTCAGCCTATTCCCCCTACTCCTATGTAGAAACATGCCCCTCTGCTAGAAACAATCATAGTGGACATTCCTATGGCTTAGTAGGAACCTCTTGTCCCTTTGTAAACCCTAGCCTCTAACTCCAAGAGCCATAGAAACCGCCTTTCATGTGAATGCAAGCACCGGCGAAAGGCTCTCCTAACTGAGTAGGCCCCCTCGCAAAAGGAGGAAGAAACAGTTGCCCCTCCTTTAGGGCCTCCTATAGCATCTTTTTCCTCCCTTCCTTCTACCTCTTGTCAATCAGGCTGCATACTGCTTTTGGCTCCTATTGTGAGTACAAATATGCCTAACCCTAATTGGGTACAGGTGTTCATCACTCCTTCGGTGGAGCCACCTCTATTGATGTTCATTCTAGATATCCAGCCTTTCTCAAAGCCCATGGATATGATCAATACTTTAGTTGTATCCACTGCGGTTCTTCCCTCCTCTTCCTCCATGCCTTTGGCCTTGTCTATGGGGAGTTCATCTCCTTTGGTGAAATGGGAGGCCAAGGATGGTCCCTCTAGGAATGGAGAACATAGGAGGACCCTACCTTCTCCACATGGCGGCCATGCATTGACTTGTTCTATCCTAATAATAGAACCAGTCTTAGCTTCCCCTGAGTTTGTCACCATTCCTGAGTCATTCAGTGAGCTTAGTAGTGAACCTCAGAAATAGTCTATCCCATCCGCTAAGGTTAGAAACCATGCTCCTATGGGGTGTATGTTTAATTCCATGGAGGTCTCACCCTATTAGCGATCTTCGCGAAATCATTGACCTTAACTCCACAAGAGCTCGATGAAGAGGACCTCAAGGGGCCCTCTTCCTTAGCCCTTGTTGTGGGAGGGTTGGATGCTCCTCCTCTTCACATCATACCATTGCAGGCTCATCCTCCTTCCCCTTATGAGGATTTAGATTGGGAAGTAGATGACCCCTTCACCAATCAATATTAGGAGGAGGCCCCTTTTCTTCATCTTATGTGTGTGTGTGTGTTTTTTGATGTGTTCCCCTGTGCTTGTGCTATGTGTTCCTAAATGGCCCTCATCACCCCCATTGGTGCTTGGATACAATTGTTTTTTCTGTGTTGTAAACCTCCTTTTATATCATCATTCTTCCATATTTTTGCTTGATTTTTGATAAATTAGGGACGATGCAAAGCATTGGGGGCATTTAGGCTCCCCTTCAATGTTGACCCAATTTTTTATTTTTTATTTTTTCTTCTTGTACATTCTTCACATGGCCTGATATAGTAGGGGGTTGATGATAGTTCATTTATATACTATTATTATACATACATATATATATTTATGAGCAGTTTTGACCCTAAAATATCAGGTTACCCCTATGTCCTTTGTTTGTGTTTCTCTCTTTTTGTTTTCTTTATATTTTTCTCTTCTTTGCTTGAGTTGTCTCTTTCATGTGTGACAATGCCTTTCTTTAACACTTCAACTTTTAGAAAATGCATTCATTGTCAATGAATCTTCTCTTGAGAGTTTTCACAAAATTTTCCATAGAATCACATTCTCAACTTGGAACCCTAACGAAATGTGTTTCCTTCATCATGGGTTCATAAAGAAAGGGCTTGAGGACCTTCCTCGGAAGTGGGAACAACTTTTATTTTCCCTCAAATGGGGGAATATCCTTCCTTTCAAATTCCTTGATGAAGTGAACATCTTTCAAAAGGATTCCTTGATGATGAATCACTCTAAGAAGAACAACTATTTTTGAACTGTGTGTCCCTTGAGCGGAACCTCCCTCTTCCTCAAAGCGGGTTCCCAAGGGACCCTTCTTTGAAAGTCTCTATTCCAAATGGATTCCTTCATGTCTAAGCCTAGAGGCAGCCCGACTAGACTTATTCCATTTGCCTTTTTGTGTCTAGCTTGGGGGAAGCCTAACTAGACCTCACCTTTAGAAACAACATTTCCCTTGAGTGGACCCCTCTTTTTCACGCTGGATTCTCGAGGGACCACTTTGAAAGTCTTACTTATTGACGATTTGTGTGATTGTCCATTTATTTTCCTACATGGTCACTTTTGACATATTCTATCTATGGGTAGACATGTCACCACTTCTTGACTCTATGAAGTCCACTTCCTTTGGGTTTCCTTCATGTGAGAGATCTTGGAGGACAACTTCCTTGCAAGTTTGTGAGTCTATAAGGCACTTTCTCAGTTTCCTTCATGTGAGAGATCTTGGAGGATACCTTCCTTGCAGGTTGCGGGTTTGTAAGGCGCTTTCTCATTTTCCTTCATGTGAGAGATCTTGGAGGATACCTTCCTTATAGATTTGTAGATCTATAAGGCACTTACTTCATGGGACTTCCTTCATGCAAGAGATCTTGGGGGTTGCCTCTTTATAGGTTTGCGGGCCTATAAGATGCTTTGTTTTTCTAACTTCATACTTTTGAGCAGCTATGAAGTCCTTTATTTTCCCTACACCTTCAAGTTCACCAGATTGTGGTATGCTTCCTCGATGGTTCAGGTATACATTTCTATCCTTAATCTTTCTTGATCTACTTTATCGAGCACTCATCAGTATTTGTGCTCGCTAAAGTGGGGGAAAATGTATAAGAGTGAATTTTCACCCCATGTGCAAATCCCCTTTTTTTCTTTATCCACCTTAGAAAACTAAGTTCAGAGGCTTAATTCCACCTAAGCCCACTTCTTGCATCCCACTTGGAACCTATTTTGAGGATCGATTGAGGTGTTTCTATTGGGGATGCTCATGCGGCATGCAAATGTCCACGCAGCGCACTTACATCCCTGGAAGATTCCTACGGTTGAACCTATAGAGGTGTTACTCTTCTCATTGGAGGTGAAGTTGTAATGCCCCCTTTGGCCGACCAACCTGAATATGGTCATTTATTTTCACTCCTTCATATTCATCTCTTGAACAAGCATTTCATATTCTTCACAACTTTTGAACCTCATTCTGAAGCTTCCACAAACTCTTTTACATCCACTCCAAGCTTCAAACGACATTCTTGCATTTCATAGTAGCAAAGCAACACTCCATCATGTCGGTAGAGCAAGTATGGGACCATGCCATTGTAGAAAAAGCTTGAGTTTCTCTCATTTTTTCCCCCAAGCACCCTTGAGTACTCTTGGTGGAGGTGGTAAGCTTCCCTCTCCTCTCCTCTATCATTTGGTTGAGTTAGCACTTTATTGTTTTCTAGTGCTCTTTTGCTCTTCATTGTATTGCTTTCCTTTATCTCGTTTCCTAGCCTTTCCATGGAGGTGGGAACACCTAAATAGGGATCTGATTGAGGTAGACCCCTATATAGCCACCCAACATTCTCCTCTCTTTCTGTGTGTAGGAGTACGTGCTTTTCAAGGGATCAACTGGAGAACGAATTCCTTGGTGAGATCCTCCTTACTCTCTTCACTCTTGTATATTTTCTTTATAATATTAGAGAGTATTTCATTTACTTAATCACATCATTTTATCCCTTTAGTTAGTCAGCTGGGTCGTTAGCTAGTTTTTTTGGTTTGACCTCACCTTCACTGTTGTTTGGTCATACAGATGCTAGCGCACTTTTGAGACACCAGTGTGTTGCGCTAATGTCTATAGACTGTTCTTTTGTCGTCAAACAAATATCTTTATGAGGTATAGTGTTAGACCTAAAAATCGGCTCACCTAGCCCATTCTTATGTTTTGGGTTCCTATGTTTTAGGTCTGTAGAGTAACTGAGAGACCTCACGATCATCAATATTCTCACCTCACATTTCCTAACATTACACTTAGCTGAGGTAAGTTAGGGAAACCTCTCACATCTTGACCCTCTATGACCTGGGGTCTTGCATGCAGTGGTCCCCCTCTCTTACAATAAAATATAGCCAAAACAATGAAAGGACTAGATAACAAGATTCCCTAGTACTGAGGAGGTAGAAGAAAAATAGCATGGATGGGTGATGCCCCCTCAGGATAGTGTTCCAGAGAAAGGGGAATTGAGAATCCTATTGAAAGGTGAAAATGACCTTGAAAGATGATCCATGAGGGAAAATGGGGTATGGAGGGTAAAGGAACAAAATAAAATGGAGCTACAAAGAAGAATTGAGAGAAAATGAAATAATTAGGACAACATAAATAGTAATTAGAGGGTAATTACTACTCATTTTAACCTAATAATTGTAGCAAACTAGAAAATAATTGATGAGAGTACATGTGAGAAAATGGAAAATGTACCAGCTACAGTGCACTAAGTGGACTGAGTGAGGGTGGTAGGATGATGAAGGGATCAAGGTGGACATGTATGCCAACTCAAAAATTACCTAGTTCTTTTTTTTAAGCTTTTATTAAGGGTAGAAAAAAATGTGGGGTGGATCTAGCCAACCTAATTGGGTAGATCTGCCAACAAATGGGTGAATATGTTAGGAAATGGGAAGATGCATAAAATTTAGAGTGGATCTACTTAAATATGGGTGGATATATTCCAAAATGGGCAGATCCATGAGGGAAATGGTAGATCCACAATGAATAGGTGGATGCACTAGAAGAAACTTGGTTCCATGCCAATATGGGAAGATACGCTAGGAAATGGGTAGATCCACCATACATGGGTAGATTCATGAAAAATGAGTGGTTTTGTACCAAAATGGGTGGTTCAATTGGAAAAGAGGTGGATCCAAAAAATAGGGGAAGATGCACTAAAAAGGGGGTGGTTTTGTGCCAAAAAGGGTGGTTACATGGGGAAAGAGGTGGATCTACAAAATAGAGGTCGATGCAACAAAATGGGGTTGGTTGTGTACCAAAATGAGTGGTTCTTTAGAGAAAGAGGTAGATCCACCAAACATAGAAAGATGCATCAAAAAGGGGTGGTTCTACCTAAAGGGGTGGATGTGGCCTATGGATGGGTGAATCCACCAAAAGGGATGCTAGATAGAATGAAAGAACTAGAGAAAAACACAAATTCAGACTAGACCAAAAAGACTGACATGGGTGTGATGAACGCACACATTCTCAAGTTTAAAGACTCAAGAGAGGAGATTAGTCAGCTTGTAGCTTATGAAATAGTTTCAAGATGGTGATTGGGAATATTTGGATACATGTGGATTGGGGTATGTAGAATGGATGTTGGTTATCCATGCCCAACAACCATTACTGATCTCCTTAGTAGATTAATGGAGGTTTGAGATGAGCACATTCCATCTCCCCATAAGGGAGATGAGGATGATGTTGGAGGAAATGTGGAGGATCTTGCAGCTACCAATTGAGAGGTTGAGGGTGTTGGCGTCGAGTGTGGTAGTGTTGACACTCTTGTAGAGGTTGTTTCAATGCACTGATGTCTCCAGAAAGGGGGAAGCCTTTAGATATTGGAAAGTGTATATAGTTGATGCTTAGAGTGGCATAATTATATTTATCAAGTTTGATTAGTGGAGTATTGTTACCTGACTAGAGTGATCTATTTTTTAGTTTGACACTAGGAGAGGTGGTTTTTGATATGATAGATCAATAGAAGAGGTATACATAGGGGTCATGTCTACTAGTGCAGTTATACAAAGATATGCATTTGCTATGCTATAGAGGCATGTAGAGCCTCACCCACATCACCATATTATAGTTGTGGGCCTAAGATCATATCATGGTGGGTTGTCCAATTGGGAAGAGGATAAAGCAGGTGGAAGATGATCTCATGATCGGGAAGTTTAGAGTGTGGTGTACTAGAGGAGACTCTTCGTAAACCTAGATTATGAGGACATTATATGGAGGTCATACAGGGTCGATGGAGTGTGGGATGAGGATAAGTAGTATATATAGTATATATTTAGTGCATGCTACATCATAGGGAGATATCTCTATCTCATAGAGAGGTACTACTCGAATCGGGTGACACGATAGTTAAAGGTGATGCAAGACCTATTAGAGGGGCCTCATGTTTTTGTGAGGTTTTCCAAAGACGCTGGAAAGTGGAGGCATAGATAGACCCAAAAATAGTAGCAAATTCATGGAGTTTTGTGGAGAAATAATTATGGGACATGTCGAGAAAGGTTGATGAGCTTGGTGTGATAGATCAATATGCAACATGGTGGTGCAACACAAGACCGTACCAATGTCATAGATACCAAAAGCAACAATAGTGGGAAGAATGTAGTCATTCATTCAGGATTCCAAAAGAGTGAGGTGGGGGAGGATTGGACGGAGTAGGAGGTAGTGGGACATCATCTCAAAGGATATTGTGGAGGAGGAGGTGATGAAAATGAGTAGTGAGGGGAGGGGATAAGAGAGGGGGAGTAGGATAGGTCATTGACCATGCCCCATTTGGAGGATGTGACCCATCCACATAGGAGATAAGGATGTGACTGGGAGGAGGATCTAGAGACATGACTATCCATAGCCAAGCTATAAGGGTTATTAGAGCAGGTGCAGGGGGATTTAGTTATCATCGTTGTAGAGAAGGATAGTTTGACATTAGTGAGAGATTCTTGGGAGCTAGATAGGATGAGGCTACAGAGTGATAGAGACTATTATTGCTAGGAGTGAGATGCAATGAGGGAACAGGGTGGAGGACCTAGGGTGATAGAGTTGGCCCTATAATTAGTAAGGGTTAGCCGAGAGGCCTGGTACTATAGGACCATGTATGAGATGATTTCTATAGCCACAAAAAGAGCACTAAGTTTCTCCCAAGAAAGGGGATTGAGGAGGAGTGGATCATAATCAACATGATTAGGATCAGCGAGTAGTGGATCAATGAGACCACCACCACCACTAGGGGTCAGAGGAGCAAGAGGAGGGGAAGGGCTTACAGTGTTACGGGGAGTGCCAACCTCCTCAACACACTCAGATGAAACCAATGGAAACTAGTCATATAATGGGTATGGTTGGATTTTGGACTGATTTATAAGGATTTGTTTATTATGATGTAGATGTATAGATAGATATTTGATTGTACATATATGATTATGGAATTTGATGTAATTTATTATGATTTATATATGGACATTGATTATATATATATTGGAAATTCATTGTGATGGATATTTCTTATGATGTATACATCACGTATATATGATTGATTGATGATTTTATGTGACATGGATTATGATTGTGATGCTATATGATGTGCATTATTCTTTGATTATGAATTTGGATATCAGATGACTTGGATACTTAAATTGTACCGACAATTTGTGATGCAGGATGTGCGTCTATGTGATGATGGTATTATGATTATCCTAACATGTATGATGCAATATGGATGTATGAATATGCATATGATATCTAATTATGATGTTTGGATTTACTTTGTTAATGATACGTAATGATTATGGACATGTGAGAATTATGGATACATATTATAAAATCTTAAATGTACCTAATGTATAATGGATAATACAAACTCACCTAATAATGAGACCAATGATAAAATGCCTCAACTTAATGAAGAAAATTGATAATGCAACGAAAAGGATAATATAGACTAAAAATCTATGTTATTCCTAATGTGATTAAAAGAAACTAAATTATTAAATAATAGAGGAATGAACCTAAACAAATATACAAATTTGTACATGCAACCATACAAATATGCTTAGAATAAAAAATTTCAAACAACTTAATGCAATTAAAATGATTATGAAAATTATTTAAGATGCTTATAATAACAAATCCTAAGTTATTGCAACTAAAATTATTATGAAAATGATGAAATATGCTTAGAATAACAAATCCTAAACAAGTTATTATGAAAATGATTAAAGATGCTTAGAATAACAAATACTAAACAACTTAATGTACCTAAAATGGTTATCAAAATGATTAAATATTATTAAAATAAAAAATACTAAATAACTTAATGCACCTAAAATGAGTATGAAAACTATTAAATGGATATATAGTAAGTAGTGCACGGGTGAAACTATGGTACATCAATTAGAAAACCCAAACCTAGATAGAATAAAATAATGATGGGACATATTTTCACATTCCAAATCTTGGATTAGGAAAGGAATCATGATAGGGTATAATGGTAGGATGATGGATAAATAGGATGGGTAGAGTGATGGGATTTTTGAGAAATTTAGTGTTGTATAAAAATTTCCATGTAGTGAGAATCTAATTTGATTTAGCATGGGATATTATGCACTAGGGTATAAAGAACCAAGGTGAATTTATATCACAAGCATAGGAATAACAAAGTAAACAAAAGGTTAGTCCAACATATCACAAAGTCACAAAGGGATTTGGTGGATATAATGATGGAAAAGCATAAATAGGAGGAACACCCTCATATAACTTGAGAACCTAGAGGATCTTGGTGGATACTATTTGAGGAAACCAAGCAGACACAACAAACAAAAACACTAATCATGCCCCTATTTTCACCATTCAAAGCATACCATGATATAATGGATCATGAGAACTATGAGGAGGTAAATTAGGAAGCCCAAATGAAAGATAAACAAAGATCCAAAAGCACCAAAGAACTAACAAACATCTCGAGTACCTTTTTCTATAGGGATGATAGATGAGTTGATGTGGTTTTTTTTGAGGAATGATGTATCCTACAATGACCAATAGTGGTTAGGTAACTATAGGATTTTGATGACAATAAATAATCGAGACATTTACAATTCTAGGGAGCTAATGGATTTTTTTTAGGTACAAGCTTGATTGGGAACATAGTCATGACTACGATGGGACCCAAACAACCAATATTTACAAGGGTGAACCTAGATGGGGATTGAAGACCAACCTTAGGTACAAGACATGAGGTATATACACAAGGTATAATATATATAACTTATAATGTCAAGAAAAATCCTACTTGTAAGATATTCATAATGTAATGCTTGTATAAGATTCATAGGAAACATCTAGAACAAAACAATGAAGCTCAAGAATTAGGATAGTAATCCAACTCATCTAATTCTCAACAACATACAACATAGGGTAGGTGGGAAAAAATATACAATGAGGACTTGGATAGTGATAGGTGGATGGAATGATCGCAATAGTCAGACAAGGATGGGTAGGATAATGGAATTTCCACTTATGTATAGTTCTTGTTTCTTGGTTTTCACCACACACACTTATCCAAGATGCTACCAAGGGTGGTGTTCACCATAGGATGACTTATTTCTTATTATTTTTTTCTTTTTTTTTTTTTAATTTTTTAAATATTTGAATTTTTTGTATTTTTTAGATTGTTGAAAGGTGGGATAACTCAATTGATTCAAGTATAAATTTTTTGAGATGGATGATTTTTATGGGTTCATCTAAAGGTTCTCCTTTTGGAGTGTCCAAAAGGTATGATCTTGAACCATAATTAGTCACGATAATATAAGGACCTATTATCCTCAAATTTACCTTTGTTTTCTCAGTCCTATTAGTTTCATTGATTCTCCTTAAGTACAACATCACCAAGTTGAAATTGGAAAGGCTTGATATTCTTAATAACTTCTTATTAGCCTATTTTTTATGCTTGGATATGACTATAGGCATTGAAGTGTCATTCATCAAGAATCTCTAATTGACTCAATCACAAAACTCGATACTCTTCATCATTGATAATGTTTTTCAATGACATGTGCAAGGATAAGTGTTCCACTTCTATTAGAAAGATAGCTTTAACACCATAAACTAAAGAGTATGGAGTGCTTTTGGTAGGGGTATGAATATTGGTACAATAATCTCAAAGGGTAGGATTTAGATGGAGGTACCAATCATGAACAATTTCATTGACATCCTTCTTGAGGATTTTATTAAGGTCTTATTGGTTGCCTCTACTTGGATTTTACCTTGGAGATAATATGGGGTGGACCAATTATAGAATTATTTACAAATGATAAGAACATCTTGATTCTTAAAGGGTCTACCATTTTTGTTGATGATAGTGGATGGAATACCATACCTACAGATGATATGGTATAAGATGAACTTTGAAATTCTAATGTCAATAATGAGATTAAGGGGAATAGCTTCCACCTATTAGTTTTGTTGATTCTCCTTAAGTACAACATAACAAAGTTGAAATTTACAAGGCTTCATCTTCTTAGTAACTTCTTACTAGCCTATTTTTATGCTTGGATATGATTGTAGGAATTGAAGTGTCAATCATCAAGAATCTCTAATTAACTCAAGCACGAAACTCGATACTCTTCATCATTGATAATATTTTTCAATGACGTGTGCAAGGACAAGTGTTCCACTTCTATTAGAAAGATAGCTTTGTTGCAAAAATGGAAAAGGAATGAAGTGTTGACATTGATGTCAACCGGTTAGGTGGTTATGTCAATCGGTTAGTTGGTTATCTACTAGTTTTTTTTATTGTATATGTCGAGGATATTGAGAAAATTGTATTAAAAGAAGGTTGTTGGTTCCAGTGCTTGTGAACTTTGTTTTGTTGTGTGTTGATTGAGGTCCGAGAGAATTGTTGTTGGTCCAGATTTCTCTTTGATGAAATCTTATGGCGTATGGTTCAAGAGTTGTGTTGCCATGGTTCTATTGAAGTTGCTTTTGGAATTTGGATGTATCAAGCTTAATTGATCTATGTGTTCTACACTGGTATGGCTAACTATGTGTCAAGCACTACTTTTGAAGTTGATGAAGTGTGTTGGATTTATTTTGGATCCCGATGAAGCGTGTGTTTGGGTAGCCCTCATTCTAATTCCACCCTAGGATTTTTGGCGCTAACCTAATTTGAAAGTGAAGTTGGATGTATGACTTTGTATCTATTCAAGGTTGGAGATAATATAAATATAGAATGTGCTAGCGATGAAAATTGTACATAAGAAAATAAGGAAGATAAGTGAAAGAGAAAACATGTTATTCTTGATGTGTGTGAGTTAAGTGCATGGTTTTCCAGTGCGAAGCTTAACACCAATTTTATGGATGTAGTGATTAGAAGGTGAACTCTATCATTCATGCGAGTTGATTAGTGATTAAGGTGGAATCTTTGTTGCATTGAGATTGTTGTCTCTTTGTAACAAGTCTTATTTATCTTCTTTGTATCTCTATGGTAGTGAGCCCTCTAGGTTGTAGCCCTATGGATAATGAGTCCTTATTTCAGGCAATGAGCCTTATCTCAAGCAGTGAGCCTTTTTATAATTAGTTTTGATATTCTCTATAGTGTGAGTTAATCCTCACTGTGGTTTTTCCTTCATTGGGTTTTCCATGTAAATCTGGTGTTATTGTGCTTGTGCACTTGCATTTGATGGTTAATCACTTAATCAGTTTATGTGTTAGTTCTGGTAATTGAATTAAAGGTTATAATCTGTGACAACTAATTCACCCCCCCTCAGTTGTCTTATCCAACAATTGGTATTAGAGCTTGGTTCCTTGGTGAAGATCTTAACCACTTGAGGAAGGTCTGAGATGGCTAGAAAAATGGTCTTTAATTATCCTAAGTTTGATGGAACTAACTGAACTAACTATAGTATCTAGAAAGTATCGATGGAAGAATATCTAGAGTATTGTGGATTTGATGTTGAGAAAGCTTACAAGAATCCCTACACTCCTCTTGAAAATGGTCTGAGTACACCTGAGAAAATTAAAGCACATGAAGCAAATAACAAGGAGAAGTTCGTCTTAAAGAATAATTTGCTACATTCCAAGCTGATTAAGGTTCAGCATTTGAAGATAGCTAAGGAAGTCTGGGATGCTTTAGAAAGAGAACGTGATGGTGATGAAAGGGTAAAAGAAGAAAAATTATAGAATTAGGAAATAGATTTTTTATCTTTTACATATGACCGAAGATAATAATGTTAAAGCTTGTGTACAAATATTGGATGAGGTAGTGGCTAGAAAGTGATCTCTTAGCACTACTATAGATGAAACCAGAATCGTAAAGAAAATTCTTAGAACTATTCCTAACACTTACAATGAAAAGGTAAGTGTTATTGAGCTGATTATATATTACAAGACATGTACTAAGGATCTACTGTTAGGATTCTTGACATCTTATGAAAAGAGGAAGTTGAATCTAAGAAGTGGAGGCAAGACAAAAACTACTTTCAAAGATACAAGAACTGAAGATCTGGATGAAGAGGACTTTGATGAAATCAGGAATAACTTTGTAAGAAGATTGAGAAAAGGCTCTAGTAAGTATGAAGGTAAATTTCCCTTTAAATGCTTTAGTTGTGGAGAGATTGGTCACTATGATGCAAAGTTTCTGGAAAGAGCTAAAAGGAATAAACAAAGATATGAGAAGGAAAGGAAAGAAGATTAACAGAGCTTACTATGTTAATGAGAATGCTAGTATTTCAGGTGAAGATTTAGAATATGAAGATCCATATGACAATGAATGCTTGTTCCTAGCGATTAAAGATGAACCTACTTCTACTAATTCAGAAAGATAGTCAAAGGAAAATCCTCTCAAGAAGAAGAAAGAGAAGGAGAAGGAGAAGGAGGACAAAAATGAAGGTATAGTTATCTCTTCCCTACATGCTAAACAAGAAAAGAATTTTTGGATAGTTGATAGTGGTTGTTTACATCACATGATTGGTGACAAGAGTAAGTTTGTGAAACTTGAAAATATGATGCAGTTCTAGTTATGTTTAGAGATGATATTGGTGCTAAAATTTGTGGGATAGGTTCAGTAAGTTTTGATGGAAATTATCATACCAACAATGTCTACTATGTTAAGGGTTTAAGGCATAATCTGTTGAGTGTTGGTCAAATGTGCAGAAAGGGATATGATCTTGTGTTTAAGGATGAGAAGTGTGAGATTCGAAAAGGATTCAGAACTTTGATTGCTATAGGACATAAATCTAAAGGGAATATTTATCAGCTTAAAGGTACTAATGGATGATGTTTTATGGCTTAGATAAATGACAGTTAGTTATGGCATAGGAGAATGTGTCACATGAATTTTGATAACTTGGAAAGGATTAGTATTGTTCAAGCTGTGAGAGATCTACCGAGAATTACAAAACCTATGCATGCTATCTGCAGAAATTTCCAGTTTGGGAAATAGACAAGAAACTATTACAAATTAAATGAACAATCTACTACTGGATTGCTTGATTTAGTTCATACAAATCTTTGTGGTCCTATGAGAGTGCAAAGCCTACTTGGTGAAAGGTACTTTATTATTTTAATTGATGATTATTCTAGATATACATGAGTTACATTTTTAAGAGAAAAATCATAAGCATTAGATAGATCCAAAGTGTTCAAGGCTATGGTTGAAAATGAAGTGAATTTCAAAATAAAATGCTTGAGATCTGACAAAGGTGGTGAATTCACCTCCCATGAGTTCAATATGTTTTGTGAAGTGAATGGAATAAAGAGACAATTATTTTCTCTAAGAACTCCTCAACAAAATGTAGTTGTTGAAAGGAAAAACAAAATAGTTCAATAAGCTGCTAGGTCAATGATCACTGAACCTGGATTACCAAAATTTTATTGGAAAAAATCTATTCACACTATTGTGTATGCATTCAATTGACTTTAGGAAAGAATAATATGAAGACTCCCTATAAGCTATGGTACGGAAGAATTCCTACTATTAAATATTTCAAGGTATTCAGAAGAAAATGCTACATCAAAAGAGGTGAGGAAAGTTTGGGAAAGTTTGATGCAAGAAGTGATGAAGGAATATTTCTTGGTTACTCTACTAAAAGCAAGGCATATAGATGTTTCAACAAAATATTGAGGAAGATTGTGGAAAGCTCGAATGTGAAGGTTGATGAAACAATGAAGAATTCTATTGATATTCATGGATATGTATCTGATGAACATGATTGTGCAAGAATAGAAGAAATTGAAGAAGAGCAGGATAGAGATGAGCAGAAAGAGTAGAATGAAAGAGAATAAGATGCTCCAGTAATGTCCCCTAGAACACTGAAATATGTACAGAGGAATCATTCAAAAAGGTAGATTATTGGAGACAAGACAAAAGGTGTGTTGACTAGAAACAAAGTTGTTGCTGAAGTAAATTTGTGCTTACTCTCTGAAATTGAGCCAAAGTCAATAAGAGAAGCCTGCGAGGATAAACATTGGAAGGAAGCAATGAAAGAAGAAATTTTGTAGATTGAAAAGAATCAAACTTGGGAATCAGTTCCAAGACGGGTAGACAAAAATATCATAGGATTAAAATGGGTATTCAGAAACAAAGCTGAATGAGAATGGGAAAGTTGTCAAAAACAAAGCAAGGCTTGTATGTAAAGGCTACTCACTGTAAGGAAAGCCTATGGATGTGGAACAAACTTTCCTAATGTCAAAACTCAGAGAAGAATGCAGATTTGTCTTTAAATTTTACAATTACAGTTCATCAAGATACACATGAAAGGAATAAAAGAATAGAGAAATAAACACAAACACAATTGACACCAGATTTATGTGGGAAAACCCTTACAAGAGAAAAACCCACCACACCAAATAAAATCACTTGTATTATAGTAATTGAATTACATACAAGTTACAGACTCTCCTTTCAGATGTCAACAAAATAGCAGCAATATTTCCCTGATCAATCTCATACAAAATATCACTGTTATAATGCTCTCATAGCATACAATGAAATTCACTAATAGATCATTCAATCATCCAACCATCGAACTCTCTAACCCCTTCACGGTTATAGTACATTACTATGTATAGCAACAACCATGAATCAAAACATTCTCTGTACAATCGATTCAGTTCAACTTCCTCCACAAAGCAACTGTCGAACTTCCCAGGCATTCAAACGGTCATCTCCCAAGTCAGAAATGTCCTCCACTTAATGGCTTACACCTCAGAAGTCAACCAATTCTGCGCTCTTCACCTTACAGTGCACTACCTCCAGACAAGTCAAGGGCTTTTGAGGTATGGTGGTAACCACACTAGTGCTAGATTGTTAATAGGCCTCCACATTATGGCGATATACACCACACTATCACTACACATTTGGTGACCTATGGTATGGTAGTAGCCCCACTACTATACCCAAGTGTAAAGACACCCATGGTATAGCGGTATCCATCGCTCAATAGGTGAGATGCTCCTGTGGTAAGGCGGTAACCGCTCTACTGCTCCTCAGCAAGAAGATACCCATGGTATAGAGGTACAAGCATAAACTTAACACTTATGAATTCTTTGCTACTTGTTGATAGAACCAAGGTTATACCAATGAGTTTGAGACACATATTCTCAACAATCTCCCACTTGACGAAGAACTCACTGAACCCTTCTCAATACCTGAAGTCATTGAACATTCTAGATGACAAGGACCATTGAATTTGTGCACCATCTGAACTTATTCATGCTCATTGGATTTGTCAAAGCATCAACAACATTCTTTATAGTATCCACCTTTTCCAAATAGACCTTTCCATCCTCCACCATATCTCATACAAAATGGTACTGCACATCAATAAGTTTCATCTTGGCATGGAAAGTGGGATTTTTTACCAGACAAATGGCACTCTAACTTTCACAACAAATAATAATCTGCCCTGCAACAAAACCAATATCAGAGCACAATATTCTAAGCCAAATGGCTTCCTTACAGGCATGAGTTGATGCCATGTACTCAACCTTTGTAGTAGATAAAGTGACTACAACCTATCGCTTACTCATCCAACTAACTACACCACCATTCATCATGAAACAATATCCACTGGTGGACCTTCTACTATCAATTTCCCCTGCCCAATCAGAATCCACATACCCACAAATGCTAAGAGTCCTCTTTGATTCAAGTGAATTACCATGGTAACATAAAGCATATTTTGAAGTGCCCTTCAAATATCTAAATACTCTTTTCATAGCATCCCAATGTGTCCTTCTAGGATTAGCCATAAACTGACTAAGTACTCACATTTCTTGGGAAATTTCTGACCTTGTACAAACCATTGCATACATTAAACTCCCAACTACACTAGCATGAGGCACTCTGGTCATGTCCTCAATCTCAGTAGGAGATTTTGGACAATCTTCAACAAATAGCTTCATTCCCTGCAAAACTGGGACAACTAGTTGCTTGCAATGAGTCATACAAAATCTCTCCAGAATAGTGTTAATATACTTACTCTAGTTGAGCCAAAGTTTTCTACTCTTCTTGTCCCTAGTTATTTCCATTCCCAGAATATACCTTGTTGCACCAAGATATTTCATTTCAAACTTTGCAAACAACTAAGATTTTAGATCAAAAATCATAAACTTACTATTCCCTATGAACAACATATCATCAACATAGAGTGCAATAACAAGAACTTGATCATTTTTAGTCTTGAAGTACACAAAATGATCTAATTTTGATCTTACAAAACCCAGTGACAAAACAAATATGTCAAATTTTTGGTACCACATTCTAGGTGACTATTTTAAACCATATATAGATTTCTTTAACTTGCAAACCATATTTTATTTACCTTTTACTACAAAGTGCTCAGGATGGGACATATAAATTTCTTCTTCAAGATCATCATGAAGAAGTTTTGTCTTCATATCCATCTATTCAATCTCCAAGTCATATGTTGTTGCAAGTGAAAAAAGAAATCTGATAGATGTCAGCTTTGCTACAAGAGAAAAAATTTCTCCATTATCAGTTCCCTCTACTTGGGACTAACCCTTTGCAACCAACCTCACTTTATACTTCTCAACATCTCCATCCAAACCAATTTTATTTTTAAATACCCATTTGCAACCCATGGGCTTTCTACCTTCAAGCAATGGGACTAGATCCCAAGTATCATTCTTCTTCAATGATTCCATTTTTTCATTCATAGCTTCCAACCAGAAATCCAAATTAGTCATTTCAACTACCTCTTTATAGTCCTAGGCTCATCAATATAGTAATCAAAGCATAGGCACAACTAGAATCCAACATAGAGAATCCATACCTATTAGGTTGCTTCTTCTCACGTGTAGACCTCCTCACAGGCTAAGGCTAAGGTTGTGGTTCTTCTTCAAAACTCTCAAAGCTGCTCAAACTCTCCTCAATTTTAGGTACACTATCAATGTGTTGTTCCTCTTTTTCAGGAGTTAGAGGTATATCAACAACATAATTTTTCTCTTTATTTTCTTTCATCTCTAACTGCAGTTCCACTGAAGAAGGTTTCAGCTCTCAAAAGATTATGCTTTAGCTGTATACAACATTTTTAGTCACTGGATTCCAAAGCTTGTATCCTTTCACATCAATTTCATAGCTAATGAAGATAAACTTAATAGCTTTGTTCTCCAATTTAGATCTCTTCGCATTTGGCACATAAACATATGCTTCATAGCTAAAGACACGAACATGTCTCAATGAGGGATTCTTACCAGACCAAGCTTCCATAGGCATTTTATCAACAAGTGTCGAAGAAGGAAATTGATTTACCAAGTAACATATTGTAGTCATAGCCTTAGCCCAGAACTTCTGCTCCACACCAGCATTGCTCAAAATACTTCTTACCTTCTCCATCACCGTAATGTTCAACCTTTCAGCAACTCCATTTTGATGTGGAGTGTAAGGTGTTGTTTTATGCCTCTTAATTCCATGGTCTTTGCAATACCTTTCAAATTCCCACAGAAAAAAATTAACCACCATTATCTATCCTCAAGCATTTAATTTTCTTACCAGCCTGATTTTCAACCAAGTTCTTGAACTCTTTAAATCGACTGAACACTTCTGATTTACTTTTTAGAAAATATACAAATGCCCTTCTCGAATAATCATCAATGAACAATACATAATATTTTGAATTCAACAATGAAGGAACATTCACTAGACCAAAAACATTAGAGTGAATATAATCCATAACACTAGAAGATTTATGAGGACTAGAGTAAAAAGAAACACGATGTTTTCCATATATACAATGTTCACAAAATTCAAATTCTAGATTACAATCATCAAGCCCCTCAACTAGGGTTTTATTTTTCAAATATTCTAAGCATTTCTCACCAATATGACCTATTCTTTGATGCCCTAGCATAGTCTTCTTTGCATGAATTTTAACTTCCAAAGAATTAGCCCCTACAGGGACTTCAGTCTCCTTTGCACGAACAACCTTTTGTGACTTTGTAGAGACACTGTTACATTGAACAGCAAGTGTGTTCAACTTATACAAAGTACCAAATCAAGCACCCCTAACTAGCACCATCGATCCTCTAGTCATTTTACAACCATTACTAGAGAATGAGACTTGCCCTCCAACATCATTTAGCTTACTTACAAAAAGTAAATTATGAGACAGACTTGGTATATGCATTACGCCATCAATTCCCTTAATTCCTCCGTCAGGAAACTAAATTCTGACTCTTCCATAGCCAATAATTTCCAGAGATGAATCACTTGCTAAATACACCTTTCCATCATCATATTTTTCATTCTTAGTAAACTAGTCTCTATGAGATGTCATATGGAAAGATGATCCAGAATAAATCAGCCAGACATCATCTGATGCCCAAATTTCCAAGGCTGCAATTAAGGCATCTACATTGCTCTGAGAAGAATCATTTTTGGAAGACTTCTTCTTTTTCTCCTCTTTGCAATCCTTTTGAACATGACCAGGTTGCCCAAAATTCCAGAACTTCACCTTGGACTTCTTTCTAGGAGACTTTGATCTCCCTTCTAATTTTGATTTGGACTTCTTATCCTTCTTTCCTTTTTCTTTCGATCTGCCTCGAACAACAAGAGCCTCCTTTGCCATCTTAGAATATTTCCTTCTCATTTCTTTTGACAACAAAGAAGCAACCACATCTTCCATCTTGAAAGTGGTTGTCGTACTCCCAATCACCATCACTAAATAATCCCAAGAGTCAGGAAAAGAACACAACAAAAGCATACAACGATCTTCATCATCAATTTTCACACTCATAGATGTTAACTGAGCAATCAATGTGTTAAATGTATTCAGATGATCAGCCATAGATGCCCCTTCCTCCATCTTCAAAGAGTATAACTTCTTCCTTAAGAACAACTTATTCACCAAGGACTTACCCTGATAGATATCTCCAAGCTTCTTCCAAAAAGAAGATGTAGTCTTTTCTTCATGAACGTTCAAGAGAACAGAATCTGCCAAACAAAGTCTTATCAACCCTTTTTCTTTTTTGTCTGTGAGGTCCCAATCTTCTTACTTCATGCCAATTGGTTTCGTTCCTAACACAGCAAGCCAAAGATCATGATCCACCAACAAGTATTCCATTTTTAGTTTCCACAAATCAAAATTGCTACCATTGAATTTATCAATTTCAATCCTTCCTGCTATGCTTGTCATCTTAATCTGTAATTTAAATTACTAGAATTCTACAATACTCTCACTGAACAGAATTAAAACAAAAAACCCAACCTACCCACAAGGATAACACAACTGGTCAGGCTCTAATACCACTTGTAAGGAAAGCCTATGGATGCAGAACAAACTTTCCTAATGTCAAAACTTAGAGAAGAATGCAGATTTGTCTTTAAATTTTAAAATTATAGTTCATCAAGATACACATGAAAGGAATAACATAATAGAGAAATAAACACAAACACAATTGACACCAGATTTACGTGGGAAAACCCTTACGAGAGAAAAACCCACCACACCAAATAAAATCACTTGTATTATAGTAATCGAATTACATACAAGTTGCAGACTCTCCTTTCAGATGCCAACAAAATAGTAGCAATATTTCCCTAATCAATCTCGTACAGAATATCACTGTTACAATGCTCTCACATAATACAATGAAATTTGCTAATAGATCATTCGATCATCCAACCATCGAACTCTCTAACCCCTTCATGGTTACAGTACGTTACTATGTATAGCAACAACCATGAATCAAAACATCCTTTGTACAATTGATTCAGTTCAACTTCCTCCATAGAGCAACTGTCGAATTTCCCAAGCATTCAAATGGCCATCTCCCAATTCAGAAATATCCTCCACTTAACAGCTTACACCTCAGTAGTCAACCAAGTCTATGCTCTTCACCTCACACCTTGCCATTGTTGCACAAACAACAAGCTCCCACGGGGTGGCCGTAACTGCGCTACCTCTAGACAAGTCCAGGGCTTCTAAGGTATGGAAATAACCTCACAACCGCTAGATTGTTGACAGGCCTCTATGGTATGGCGATATACACTACACTACCACTACACATCTGGTGACCTCCTGTAGTACGATGGTAATAGTGCTACCGCACCCCAGTGTAAAGACACCCACGGTAT
The DNA here is from genome assembly GCA_007258455.2 of Sequoia sempervirens. Taxonomy (NCBI): domain Eukaryota; kingdom Viridiplantae; phylum Streptophyta; class Pinopsida; order Cupressales; family Cupressaceae; genus Sequoia; species Sequoia sempervirens. Next base: position 60,752 of record VDFB02170991.1, on the reverse strand, counting down.
AGTGGTATCCACCGCACTACTACTTGACAGTTGAGATGCTCCCGTGGTATGCCGGTAACTGCTCTACTGCTCCTCAGCAAGAAGATACCTACAGTATAGAGGTACAAGCATAAACTTAACAGTTATGAATTATTTGTTGCTTACTGACAGAACCAAGGTTATACCAATGAGTTTGAGACACATATTCTCAAAACTCACAAGTGGAAGGTATAGATTTTTAGGAAACCTTTGCCCCGGTAGCAAGAATGGAAGCTATAAGGATTTTCTTGGCATTAGCTACTTATAAATATTTCAAATTATATCAAATGGATGTCAAGTCAGCATTTTTTAATGGTGAGCTAGATGAAGAGGTTTGCATGGAACAACTAGAAGGATTTCAGTTAACAAAGCAAATGGATATGATGTGCAGATTGAAGAAAGCTTTATATGGACTGAAGCAAGATCCTAGAGCCTGGTATGCAAGGTTATATAGGTATTTGAATCAGAATGGATTTAACAAAGGTACGACAGACAGTAATTTATATTTCAAGACTAAGAATGACAAAATCTTGATTGTAGTCATATATGTTGATGGCATTATCTTTGGAGGAAATAAAAAGATGTGCAATATGTTTGCGGAAGAAATGCAGAAAGAATTTGAAATGTCTATGTTTGGCGAGATGAATTTCTTTCTTGGGCTACAGATTAATCAAATAGAGAAAGGAATTTTCATTTCACAATCTAAGTATGTGAGAGAAATGTTGAGAAAATTTGGTATGGGAAGTTCCAAACTGGTAAATACTCCTATGGTGACTAGATGTAAGTTGGGAAAATATGATGATTCACCCAAGACTAATCAAAGCAAGTATAGATATATGATTGGTGGACTACTATATTTGACTGCTACTAGACCAAATATTATGCATGTGATTTGTCTTGTGGCTATATTTCAAGAAGATCCAAGGGAAACACATGTTACTGCAATTAAACGAATATTCATTTATTTGAAAGGCACTCTAGGTTATGGATTATGGTATCCTAAATATACTAATTTTACACTCGGTGCTTATACAGATGTAGATTGGGCTAGAAATATAGATGAAAAAAAAAGTGCAAGTGGTAGTGCATTCTTTCTTGGATGTAGATTGGTGGCATGGTTGAGTAAGAAGCAAGATTTAGTCTCTTTGTCTACTGTTGAAGCTCAAACTATTGTTATTGCATCACATTGTACTCAAGTATTATGGATGAAACAAACATTTAAATATATCACAATGCCACATGATGATCCTATTCCTATCTTCTGTGATAACATAAGTGTAATTAATATTTCAAAGAATCTTGTGATGCCATATATCTATTAGGTATCATTTCTTAGATTGTGGATATATTTACAAAGGCTCTTCCTAAAGATACTTTTGAGTATCTTTGGGATAAGCTAGGGGTTATTTCCCCTCCTTTTATAAACTAAGATGCATTTGGAGATGCATCAATCTGGTGAATTCATGATTCTATCTTTTGGACTGATGTTTGTTGGTGGCTGCCCTTAGGGGGAGCATGCATATTTTCTAAAGTGTTGTCATTATGAGTATTCTATTTTAATGTCAAAGGAAGTTTCAATGGATATATCTTTTTCCTTTTCCATTGATTTCAAAGGGGGAGAGAGAGCATGTGAAAATTCAATAAGAGAAAGAAAGTAATAAGGAAGATGATCTTCTAAAAGGCGAGAAGCAAAAAAAATCTTGAGAAGTATTTTTAGAACATGTATGTTGTCTTTGATGGTTTTTCACATCATGTGTTGCCATCAATGACAAATGGGGAGATTGTTGCAAGAATGGAAAAGGAATGAAGTGTTGTCATTGATGTCAACTGGTCAGTTAGTTATCTACTAGTTGCTATTGATTGTATATGTTGAAGATATTGACAAAATTGTATTAAAATAAGGTTGTTGGTTCTGATGCTTGTGAACCTTTTTTTTTTGTGTGTTGATTTAGGCTCGGGAGAATTTTTGCTGGTCCAAATTTCTCTTTGATGAAATCTTATGGTGTATGGTTCAAGAGTTGTGTTTCCCTAGTTCTATTGAAGTTACTTTTGGCATTTGGATGTATCAAGCTTAATTGATCTATGTGTTTTACACTGGTATGGCCGACCATGTGTCAAGCACTACTTTTGAAGTTGATGAAGCATGTTGGATCTATTTTGGATCCCGGTGAAGCATGTGTTTGGGTCGCCCTCATTCTAATTCCACCCTATGATGTTTCGCACTGACCTAATTTGAAAATTGAAGTTGGATGGCCAACTTTGTATCTTTTCAAGGTTGGAGATAATATAAATATAGAATGTGCTAGCGATGAAAATTGTACATAAGAAAAGAAGGAAGATAAGTGAAAGAGAAGATGTGACCTTGATGATATTCTTGAGGTGTGTGAGTTAAGTGTGTGGTTGATCAATGCGAAGCTTAAGGTCAAGTTTCCAGATGCAGTGAGCAAAAGGTGAACTCTATCATTCATGTGAGTTGATCAGTGATTGTGGTGGAATCTTTGTTGTATTGGGATTTTTGTCTCTCTATAACAAGTATTATTTGTCTTATTTTTATCTCTGTGGTAGTGAGCCCTCTGGGTTGTAGCCCTATGGATAGTGAGTTCAGACAGTGAGTCCTTATTTCAGGCAGTGAGCCTTCTTGTAATTGGTTTTGATATTCTCTATAGTGTGAGTTAATCCTCACCATGGTTTTTCCCTCATTGGGTTTTCCAAGTAAATCTAGTGTTATTGTGTTTGTGCACTTGCATTTGATGGTTAATCACTTAATCATTGTATGTGTTAGTTCTGGTAATTGAATTAAAGGTTATAATTTGTGACAACTAATTTACCCCCCCTCTCAATTGTCCTATCCAACAAGATTTGACAACATAGACTAAAGAGTATGGAGTGGTGTTGGTAGGGTTATGAATATTGGCACAATAATCCCAAAGGGCAGGATTTAGATGGAGGTTCCAATCATGAATGATTTCATTGGCATCCTTCTTGAGGATTTTTATTAAGGTCTTATTGGTTGCCTCTATTTGGTTTTTACCTTGGGGATAATATGGGGTGGACCAATAGTGTTGGATATAGAATTATTTGCAAATGCTACGAACATCTTGATTCTTAAAGGGTCTACCATTTTTGTTGATGATAGTGGATGGAATACCATACCTACAGATGATATGGTATAAGATAAACTTTGAAATTCTAATGTCAGTAATGAGAGTAAGGGGAATAGCTTCCACCCACTTAGTGAGGTATTTAGTAGAAATTATAACTAATGTATGTTCATTAGATTATGAGGGATGTATCTTACTGACTGAATTGGGACCCCATTGTGAAAAGGGCCATGTTGAAGTGATGGGTTGCAATACTTGAGATGGTACATGTATCAAGTCACTATGTTTTTGATAGGGGAGACACTTCTTGACATATTCACATACATCATGTTCCATGGTGAGCCAATAATATCTTGCTCAAATAAGATTCTTAGCAAGGACTATTCCAATTGTATGAGCCCCCCACACACAACTATATACTTTGTGTAATACAAGATTGGCTTTTGTGGTGTTTAAGCATCATAATAAGGAACCATCATAGCTTTGATGATATAAGGTGTCACCTAATATGGTATAGTAGGATGAACATTGTATAAAAAATTGACATTGATGAGAGGGCCAAGGATTAAGGTTGGGCAGTAAAGTGTTATCATTAAGGTAGGTGTAGATGTCATGGTACCAAGGGGCCTCGAGACCAACAATTTCACACACCATTTCTATATCTAGAATATCATATGCCAACACATGAAGTTGTTCAACTAAGAATTCACATTTGTGGATATTATGGGGCATGTCCAACAAGGATCAAATGGTATTCATTGCATCGATAACTTTATTTTGGAGACATAGAACCTTCTCAAACTAGATTTGGAAAGAATACTTCTTGAATTCATCGACCATGCGCTTGTAGGGAAGAAATTTGTCATCCATATTTTGGAATTCATCATTGACCTATTTTATTATGAGTTAGGAGTCACCATATATGTGTAGTCAACTGATATTCTATTGGTTTTTCATTCTCAACCCAGTGATTAAGGCGTCATGCTCCACTATGTTATTTGGGAATGGAAAATCTAGCATGGCATTCAAAGTAGTCAATAGGGAAAATAAAACCTACCTCAAGTAGCTTCTCAAGTTCAACCTTAACCAATGAAGAAACTTGGGGATGCATCTTGTGGAGCTTCTAATATTGAAAGAATGAAGAAGGAACCCCTTAATGTGTTGTCATTGATGCCAACATTAATTGTTGATAGTTTTCTCTAATCCAATGAACAATATGTATGCATCTTAATCTAGTATTTTGATGGATGAAATTGATCATGTAATAAGATCAGCTTATGAGGTTATGATATGTTTTTCCTAACTACTAAGTGCATCTATGTTCAATATTTCAATGATTTTGGATAAATTGGCTATTGGGATTAAGGTTTATCAACCTTAGAGTCCTAATATTGATTTAATTTGTTGTAATTTAATTTATTTATTTGTATTATTTAATTGCCTATGGTGTTATGCCACTAATTGGGACCCACTAGTTGGGTGGCATCCTCGTTGGAGGTGATTGGATGACACATCATCATCCCAAGTGGACATAGGCATCCCACTTTGGAATCTATGACATATGATAGATTATATGACATGTCATAAGGCATCTTTGAGTGCATGGGTGAAAGTTGGTTCCCAAGTTGGGTAATGACAGGATGTAAGAGAATCAACTATTTTTAGTCAGGTATGATAGATTCTCTTATAGCTGTAAGTGTTGTCAACTATGATAGATTCTATGATAGTTGTAATATGTGTAAGGCATCTATAATAAGCTATTTTGCGCACATTCTAGGTGCTCAAGCTTGGAAGAAGACTATTTTCATGTTTGAAAAGTGTATGGGGTGTAAGGGAATGTTGTACAAGTGTCCAAATAAATGTCTAAGGCTTTGAATATTATGTCTTTTTGGATTTGGATGCCCCTCACCTTCTAGATGCTTCTTGAAGCTTGTATTACTCTATTTATTAAGTGCCTTGAGTTGTAGAATGCATAGTTTTTTTTGCACGTAATGAATTGTTGCTAGTATCACTCCAGAATAGGTGTTTGTTTGAAGCATTTATATAATAAGGCTATGTACTTGGTGATGTATGGTAAGTCCTATTTAAAGTAATACAATAGTACTATGCATTTGGAAGGGTGGGGTTTTTTATCCAAAAGAGTTTTCCCCATGTATATATATTGTTATTGCATTTATGTACTTGTTGTCCTATTATTTATTCTCCATGTGTATCTTGTATTGTAATTATTAAAGTTGTTAAAACAAAACTTTTTGTAATTCTCTCCTATTTAGATTAGTGTAGGAAGTTGTTTCCACTCACCCAACTTCCTTTCGGTTGGTATCAAAGCCTATCCAACCTTGGTAACTTTCTTGGGTAGAAGGGTTTTTTGAGCTGATATTTGTTTTAGTGGGAATTTTGTAGAAGTGTGTATTTCATTACCTTGTTACAGGAAAGAGATGGCAGGCACATCTAGGAGGATTGACATGGAAAAATTTAACAGTGATAATTTTGAGTTATGGAAGCTCAAAATGGAAGACATGTTAGTAGACCGAGACTTATGGCTTGCAATTTCTGGAACCAAACCTTCAGGCATGAAATAAGAGGATTGGGATCTCATGAATAGGAAAGCCAAGGGTCTTATTAGACTCTATTTGGCTGATTCCATTTTCTTGAATTTCCATGAAGAGAAAACTTATGCTTCTTTGTAGAAGAAGCTTGGTGATGTTTATTAGCCTAAATCCCTGGTAAACAAGCTTTTTCCTGAGAAAGAAGGTGTATTATTTGAAAATGGAAGATGGAGGATCTGTTGCAGATCACCTAAAATCTTTTAACATGTTGGTTGCACAATTGGGCTCTGTTGGAAAAAAAAATAGATGAACAAGATCGTTGCATGCTCCTTTTGTGTTTTTTTCCGAACTCTTGGGATCACCTGGTAATGGTTGGTGGAAGCACTACTTCTACCTTCAAGACGGATGAGGTTGTTGCCTCATTACTATCTAAGGAGATGTGAAGGAAGTCTTCTAATATGGCCAAGGAGGCCCTTGCATCCCATGGCAGACCAAAAGAGAGAAGCAAAAAGAAAGACAAGAAATCTAAATCAAAGTCTTTGGGGAGATCAAAGTGTCCTAGTAAGAATTCCAAGGAAAAATATTGGAATTGTGGTGAAACGGGTCACATTTGAAAAGATTACAAGAAGGAGAAGAAGAAGAAAAATAATTCTTTCTTTGATTATGAATCCAAGAAATCATCCCAAGATGATGGAGAACATTTATTGCAGCCTTAGTAGCCCATGCATCAGATGATGTGTGGTTGATAGATTCGGGTGCATCCTTTCACATGACTTCTCACAGAGATTGGTTCTCAAAGTATGAGGAGTTTGATGGTGGAGAGGTGTACCTAGGTAATGACTCTCACCTGAAGATTGTTGGCCATGGAAGAGTCAAAATCAAATTTCCTAATGGAAGAGAGAAAGGGATTGATGGTGTCTTGCATATCCTTGGTTTGGCACGACACCTACTTTCTGTAAGTAAATTGAATGATTTGGGAGTGCAAGTTGTTTTCTCTAGTGCAGGATGAAATATGGCTAGAGGAGCTATGGTGCTAGCTAAGGGAGTTTGTATTGGCACTCTATTTCAACTTGATGCATGCATTATATAGTGCAATATTTGTTCTGATGAACCAAAGAAGAGACCTTTGGATTCTTCATCCTCGCCATCAAATTGTGCAGAGAAGAAGCATGTTGCATCTACATCTGATGTTCGTGCATTTTGGGTACCTAAGGGTGCTCATTCTATGGAAATGGAGCTTCCTACAGAGAAGACAATGTTATGGCACCAACGACTTGGTCACATTGGTGAGAAGGGTCTTAGAACCCTGAAATATAAGAGCCTTGTTGAAGGCCTTGATGATTGTAATATCGAGTTCGACTTTTGTGAACATTGTGTATATGGAAAACAACATTGTGTTTCTTTCTACTCTATTTCTCATGTCTTTTGGGGTATTGGACTATGTACATTCAAATGTTTTTGGTCCTGTAAATGTTCCTTCGTTATCAATATCTATATTTTTTTTTTTCGTAGATGATTATAGTAGAAGGACATTCGTTTATTTCCTCAGAAGTAAAGTTGAAGTCTTTAGTCAGTTTAAGGAGTTTAAGGCCTTGGTAGAAAATTAGACTAGCAAAAAGATTAAGTGTTTGAGAACTGATAATAGTGGTGAGTTTTGTAAAGAGCATTGGATTGAGAGACATAAGACAACTCCCTACACTCCACAGAAAAATGGAGTTGTAGAGAGGATGAACAGAACGTTGATGGGGAGGGCTAGGAGTATGTTGAATGGTGCTAGCCTTGAACATAAATTTTTGGCTGAAGCGGTAGCCACTGCATGTTATTTGATCAATAGGTATCCTACATCAGTAGTTGTTGGAAAGACACCCATGAATGCATGGTCTGGTAAAAGTCCTTTGATGAGACATCTAAGAGTATTTGGTTGTGAAGATTATGCTCATGTTCCAAGTGAAAAGACTTCTAAGTTGGAGAACAAGGCTATTAAGTGTATCTTTATCGGCTATGGTGTCTATGTGAAAGGTTACAAGCTTTGGGATCCAAAAGAATAGAAGGTTCTCTACAGTAGAAGTTTGATCTTTAAAGAGACGAAACCTTCCACTGTTGATTTGTAACCAGAGAAAGAGGAGAAATAGAAGGAGGTAGTGCAGATTCTACCTACTCCAAAGAAAGAAGAACCGAGTACTCCTATTGAACCTGATGATGAGGAGAGCTCAAGTAGCTCAAAAATTCCTGAAGAAGGAGAACCTCAACCTCAACCTTTGAGGACGTCTACATGAGTTAGGCGGCAATCAAAAAATTTTGGATATTCATTATTGGATTCTAGTTGCATATTTTCCTTGATTACTAATATTGATGAGCCTAGGACGGTTATAGAGGAATTGGGTATGAATTATTCATATTCCTGGATGCAAGCCATGGATGAAGAGATGGCTTCATTAAAGAAAAAAAGACTTGGGATTTGGTACCTTTTCCTGTTGGATGTAAACCTGTTGGTTGTAAATGGGTTTTCAAGAAAAAGTGTGGTCCTAATGGTAGTATTAAGAAGTATAAGGCATGGTTGGTCACTAAGGGGTATTCCCAGGTGGAGGGAATTGATTATGGGGAGATAGTATCTCCTGTAGTGAAGTTGACATCTATCTCACTTTTTTTGTCACTTACAGTTGCTTATGACTTAGAAGTAGAATAGATGGATGTGAAGACAGGTTACTTCATGGTGATTTAGAGGAAGAGATATACATGTCATAGCCAGAGCATTTCATTGAAAAAGGTAAAGAAAATTTTGTTTGCAAACTAAAGAAGTATCTTTATGGTTTGAAATAGTCTCCTAAAATGTGGTATCAAAAGTTTGATACCTGTGTGTTGTCATTGGGATTTTAGAGATTTAAATCTGACCATTATGTGTACTTTAAAATTGATAATGGTTGCATTCTCATTATTATCCTATATGTAGATGATATGTTGTTTATTAGGAATGGTAAAAATATGTTTTCAAATTTGAAGTTTCAGTTGTCAGCACAGTTTGAGATGAAAGACCTAGGTGTATCTAGGTATATTCTGGGTATGGAAATCATGAGAGAAAGAGCTAACAAAAAGCTTTGGTTAATCCAGAGAAAGTATGTGAGCTCCATGTTGGAGAGATTCACCATGGTAGATTGTAGAAATTTAGTTGTTCCTGTGATGCAAGGGACAAAGTTTTTTGTGAATGATTGTCCAAAATCTCCTATTGAGATGGAGGATATGACCAAAGTACCATATGCAGGTGTAGTTGGTAGTCTAATTTATGTAATGGTGTGTACGAGACCAGACATTACCCAAGCAGTAAGAGTCCTTAATTGTTTCATGGCTAATCTTGGATGGGTGTATTGGGATTTTTTTAAGAGAGTGTTCAGATATTTATGGGGTACTTCCAAGTATGCCTTGTGTTTTCATGGTTATCCTACTGGACCTCATCATTCTATGAGAATTCAAGGATATGTGGATTCAGATTGGGTAGGTGACATTGATAATAGAAGATCCACCAGCGGATATGTGTTTATGATGTTTGGTGGTGCTATTAGTTGGATGAGTAAGTGGCAGGTTGTAATCGCTTTGTCCACAATAGAATCAAATTATATGGAAGCCAATCATGCCTGTAAGGAATCCATTTTTCTTAAGAGATTGTATTCTAATATTAGTTTAGATGCAGGATAGATTATTATTTTTTCTAACAATCAAAGTGCAATTTTTCTAGCAACGAATCCTACCTTCCATGCTAGAACAAAGCACATTGATGTACAATATCATTTTTTTTGTGATATAGTAGAAGATGGAAAGGTGAACCTGGAGAAGGTTGAAACTTTGGTGAATGTTGTAAATGCACTGGCAAAACTAGTGAGCACATAGAAGTTCAAATGGTGTTTTGATTCCATAGGCCTTGGGGCCCTAAGCAAATGATTTTGTATGACTCTTGGAAAGTCTTCGACAAGTGGGAGAATATTGGGATTAAGGTTTCTCAACCTTAGAGTCCTAACATTGATTTAATTTACTATAATTTAATGTATTTATTTGTATTATTTAATTGTTTATGGTGTTATATCACTAATTGGGACCCACTAGTTGGGTGGCATCCATGTTGGAGGTGACAGGATGACACATCATCATCCCAAGTGGACATAGGCGTCCCACTTTGGAATTTATGACATGATAGATTATATGACACATCATAAGGCATCTTTGAATGCATGGGTGAAAGTTGGCACCCAAGTTGGGTAATGACAAGATGTAAGAGAATTGGCTATTTTTAGTCAATTGTGACAAATTCTCTTACAACTTTAAGTGTTGTCAGCTATGACAGATTCTATGATATCTATAAGATATGTAAGGCATCTCTCATAAGCTATTTTTAGCATATTCTAGGTGACCAAGCTTGGAAGAAGACTATTTGCATGTTTGACAAGTGTATGGGGTGTAAGGGAATGTTATACAAGTGTCCAAATGCATGTCTAAGGTGTTGAATATTGTGCCTTTTTGGATTTGGATGCCCATTACCTTCTAGATGATTCTTGAAGCTTGTATCACTCTATTTATTGAGTGCCTTGAATTGTAAAATGTATAGTTTCAAATGTTTGCAGGTAACGAAGTGCTCCCAATATCACTCTAGAATAGGTGTTTGTTTGAAGCACTTGTAGAAGAAGGCTATGTACTTGGTGATTTATTGTAACTCCTATTTGAAGTAATACAATAGTACTGTGATTTTGGAGGGTGGGATTTTTTTACCCGAAAGGGTTTTCCCCATTTATATCTATTGTTATTGCATTTTGTACTTGTTGTCCTATTCTATATTCTCCATGTGTGTCTTACATTGTAATTGTTAAAGGTGTTAAAACAAAAAAAATATATCTCTCCTATTTAGATTAGTGTAGGAAGTTGTTTCCACTTACTCAACTTCCTTTCATTGGTTGAAAGTTACAAGTGACAGTAGTTTAGCATATAGTTTTGGCTTTATGTAATGTAAATGGGTATGTTTAATTTGGTTCACATTCCTTCGGTGATTGTATTCATTCTTTACAATTTTGGGATATGGTCTATAGATGTTAGTACACTATATATTACAGATGGTGAGTGATTATATCATCAGATGATCGTTGGTGGTTGATTAGTTGACTTATTTTGTGATTAGGTCTAATTCCTGGCTGACCTAATGCTTGATATGTGTTGTGAAGATTAAATATGTATTTTGCATGTTAATGAGTTCTATTTTAGGTCCATGCTGACCTAAATTGAGTGTTTCACATTTGGGTTGAGCACGAAGATGTTTTTGATTCAAGTATGGAGCCGATAAGGTAATTTTGAATTAAAATAGGGCTACATCTAATTAGTCCGACCTAATTGATGTATGTGGATGTAATTGGGTACATATGTGAGACATTTTTGAGTTGTATGAGGACATGAGATGACAATTGATGTGAGATGATATGTGATCTAAATAATAGCAGAATTGTTGTGAATGTTGAGTGCCTATAAAGCAGAGAAGTGTTTTGTATTTAGAGCTTCAAAGGAACTGAATTTAGCACAAGGAAGGTGCACTTTGTATCAGTTCACATTTTAGCTATGTAGCCATTTTTTTTGTATCTATCTCTGGTTGTGAGTTTTATTGGATAGTGTGTCCTAGAAGTGAGCCTCTATAATATATTATAACCAATTATAATATATTGTGAGCTAATCCTCACTGTGGTTTTTCCATTTTGTGTTTTCCATGTAAAAATCCTAGTGTTAATGTGTCATGTGATTTTGTGGTTACTTCATGTTTTTATTCATTCTTCCAGTTAGATATATCTTGTTAATTGGATGGTTTATGATTAATTGATTTAATACAATATTGATTCACACCCCTATTAATATTTTGGGTGTTCAACAATTGGTATCAGATCCGCTTCCTTCTGAGAAGCCTTACTGCTTGAGGAAGATCTTGGAGGTTGAACACATGAATGACCAAAAGTATCCTATTCCTCTAGAAGAAATTTCTACAATTGAATACATAGAAGATGACTACAAGATTGAAAAAGAACTTAAAGTTGCTCTTGAAGATCTTGACAGAGCTAAAGGTGAAAAAAAAAAGTTTGAAGGAAAACATAGACAAAGCAAATGATTGTATCAAAAATTTGAGAGAACTAAAATCAAGAAATTCAAAGAAAGACATAGAGAAGTCAATGAACAATTAAAGAAAGCAAATGAAGACATCACTAGATTGAAAGTACAAGTGGAAGAAAAGAAAAGAATTGAGGATTGCCTGAATGCAGTGGTACAAAGCAAGAATGGTGAATGTACAAGACTTGAACAAGAATTAGTAACTCTAAGATCAGATCTAGAAAAATCAAGAGCTCATGAGGATGAATTCAAAACAAGTACTACAATGCTTGATGAACTAATTGTAGGACATAATCCATCTAAAGATAAATGTGGTTTGGGACTTGAATATGGAGAAAGCTCAAAGGAAAATCAAACTCCTAACAAGGTTGAAAATCAAAAGAAGACTCAAGGAAATGGAAAACAATTCAAAAATCAAAGAAGCAATGTTGGAAGACCCCCTATTAGACAACCAAATGCTCAAAGGTACCCATATTTCAATGGTACTTGTTTTTCATGCAATAAATTTGGTCATAGGGAAATAGAATGCAGAAGTAGAATGAATCAAAATGTTGGATCCTTCTCTGGACAATGTTTTAAATGTAAGAAACTAGGACATAGAGCTATTGAATACAGAAGTAGGATGATGAATAGATATAATGTTGGTAGAATGGTTCAATCTTTCAATGGTTATTGTTATACATGCAATATGTTTGGACATAAAGCTAAACAATGTAGATCAAGATTGAATGGAGGTCAGTTTGATCAAAAAAGTATTGTATGCTATAGTTGCAACAAACCTAGACATATTTCAAGATTTTTCAGAAGTAAGAATGGAAGGTAGACTAATCCAGGAAAGAGGAATGAACCTATGAAGAAAATTGATCCTACTAAAGTAAAGAAGGAAATGGAGAATATTTGGAGAAAGAAAGAGGACCTAAGAACAAAGATGAACCAAATGCTTCTATACCTCCCTTTGGTGCAAATAATTCTCTTGAAAATTAAACCTAGGCATGGGCTTAGGGGGAGCAATAGCGAAAAAATCCAACAACCCCTTATACACATGAGGTGTCAAGGAGTGACACGAAGATATATGATGTAGAATGACATGCTTAAGCTTTTGGAAAAGAAACCGGCATAAAATATGAAAATCTAAAGAAATGTGGAGATTTTTAGGGTTTAGATTATATCAGTGAATGGTTTCATTAGCTTTTTGAAATTGAAGCATTCAATGTGAAATTAGGGAAAATTGGAAAGGAAAAAGATGAGTTTCGAAGTCGATTCTAATCACATTTATGCATTTGGAGAAAGAAGAGAAGTGAAAAAGTCATGAAAGTGATTCAAAGCAATTTGGTGCAAACCCTAGATCCTGTAGTGCACATAAAAGGTATTTATGACCATGTATGCTTTATGGGTTTGAAATAGAAGTGATTTCATAAGAATTTGAGTTTGAATTAAAGTTATAATTGCTACTCGAATTGTTGTTAACATCACTGAGATACCTAGACCTAAGTTCAAAAGGTATTCATGGAAAGTCTTTGATAATGACCTCAACGGTGCTTTTTCAAAGATTCCTTATAGGGTTTTATCTATTGAGGACACTAAGGCTTACATACATGGAAAATTGGAAGAGTATAATCACCAAAATATTAAATATCTATGGTAAAATGAGTTGACTAGAGATGATTTCATGATAAAACCGATAAATTAATCTAGTGTGAAAGAAGCTTAATATTTGGAATTGGTTTCCCAACTATAGCAATGATATGGATGCAAAATATGTAAGGAAAGCATTGAGAAGAATGCACGATAAATTCATGTGGACCAACATGCCCAAACTAATTTCTAAGGAAGTAATTAAGGTGGTGACTAGATTATGTGATGTCAGACCTGTACCAGTTCTAAAATCTATGAAGAATGAAGTGGTTATGGAGTTAATTAGTGCTACTTTTGATAGAAGATTTCGGACAAAAAAACCTATGAGGAACCCTGCTGTAAAATATGCTTCAATTATGATAGGTCACAAAAATTATTTCACGAACATGGATAATTTAGTGTCTGCAACTGCTATATATGTTGTGCATAATATGGTTGTAAATGGGAGAGATTATGACCTATGTAAGTTGCTCTGGAAAAAAATGCTACAAAACCTAAAGCAAACCAAAGAGAAAAAGTATGCATTCAAATTTGGAACCCTAATTATGTGTTTTTTTTTAACTTTTTGAGAGGGCTACCAGGTAGGAAATACATTGTATCGGATAGAAGCAGACTGATGGGACATCAAATTTTTTATTATATGCACAAAATTTGTGACTACAAAGATCAAGATGATGCATTGATTGAATTTTTGTAGTATTTCAAAAGAAAATGCATGATAGAGAAAGGATTCCCCAAAATCTAGTGGAAAAGTATGCTAAGGAAATCACTTTCCTTGTTTCTACTTATGAATGCATAATTGAAGCTGTTAAACCAAGAACTATATGGATTGAGCCTCTCAAATATGAGGTTTCTGAGAAAGATGTTGAGGGATATGTTGATTTTTTGTTAAAAATTCCTAAGGACCCCTCTTTGCCAAGACATGCAACATATGAGGAATCTTCAAAATTTCAAGAAAAACTATCAGCACCTGCAAGGAAGAAAATGGTAACAAAGAAATTAAATGAATACTTTGTGAAATATGGACTTTCAGAAGAAGTAAAGAGGTTGAGGGAAATAGCAACAAAAAGAGAAGCCAGTGCAGCTGGTGAGTCCTTCAGACCAAGAAGATTAGGAAGAAAAACTTCAACCCCTACCCCTACATTACCTTAATCCTCTAAAGATGCTACTACTAGTGGTAAAGGAAAGAAGGTGGAGCCTAGTGCTCTGGTAATTGAATAAGTGACTACACCCTCTGGTCCTAGCACCCAAACTACTAATAGAAAGAATGTACCTTTGGTAGCACCCCCTACTACCTCTAGAAGGAGGAAGAAGCAAAAAGAATTTAGGGAAAGGAATCTAAGTACTATTGTGGAAGAATAAATTGAGCTTGGACTTAAGAATGAAGAACAACTCACAATAAAAAGAAGAAGTAGTGCCACCACAAGAGGTGAAGGTGCTTCACAAGAAGCAAGCACCAGAGCAAAGAAGCCTAAGGTTGACATCATGGACACTTCATAAGAAGAGGAGATAGAAAAATAATAAGAGGATTTCACTATACATATCCACAAAAAACCTAAGAAGAATAAGGAAAAGAAATCAGAAGAAGGCTCTTTGTAGCCTAAAAAGAAAAAGAAGAAAAAAACACCTTCGGTAATAGCTCATACACCAATAAAGTTAGATGCTTTGGTTAGAAACATGTTAGAGCATGATGATCTATTAGAAGGAACTAAAAAATTATATGATGAAGTGGATGAAGAAGACAAGAAAACTATCATTGAATCCATTATTCAATACATGATTATTTTAGACACGGATATGGATAACATGAAGAAGAAGGTTCCTAGTGTTGTGTGGAAAGCCTTGGTGGAAAGAAGGCATGAAGTTGTTAAAGTTGATGACAAGATGAAACATGATACCTTGGATGAAATTGGATCCTCCTTACCTAAGGGTGACAAGGCTACCTTTATTGAAGTATACTCTAAACAATTCAAGGTGAAACAAAGGGTCATGATACTTCTGGGTAAAGAAAAGGATAGAGTAGACAAGCTAAAGCAAGAA
Organism: Sequoia sempervirens; assembly: GCA_007258455.2. NCBI lineage: Eukaryota > Viridiplantae > Streptophyta > Pinopsida > Cupressales > Cupressaceae > Sequoia > Sequoia sempervirens. The sequence goes on along the minus strand of VDFB02170991.1, from coordinate 45,283 downwards.
ATAGTTAATATTGTCAGAGATAGAAAAAAAATTGGGATGATTATTTCCTCATCATCTGGAACTGCTCAAGGAAAGGAGCATGATAAAGAGAAGGTCATTGATGCAGAGGAAAATATTCCTCCAATTACAAAATTACCTATTTTAAAGAATTTTTATAAGAGAAAGTGAATGAGCATATTGTTGAAGAAACTCCACTATTTGATATAGAGAATGTGTTGTCCTCACCACCACCGGTAAATGAAGCAAATGCTTCCCCGGAGAAATTTACTCCTCTAGAAGATACAAAAACTACCACTAGTGCTAACAATGAAAATTAGAATACAAGACAAGGACAAGAAAAGGAAAAAAAAAAAAGGATGTTGATGATGGTTCTACCAAGTAGAATAAAGATACTAAAAAATAAAGATAATCAAAATGAGGATGGAGAAGAAGGACAAGGAGAAAGGGAAGACAACAACAAGAATGATGATGAGGAGAAAAAGGAGGATGAGAACAAAGATAAACAAAAGGAAAATTCCTCCAACAAAGAAGAGAAAGAAGAAGAAGAAGAGGAAGAGGAAGAGGAAGAAGAGAAAGAGGAGAGTAAAGAAGAGATTGAGGTTCAAAGGAATGAAGAAGGGCCTCAAAAGACTATGGAGCTACCAAATCCATCTGAAGAATCCTCCGGTAATACTCTCAAGGGTCTTTTGAAAAAGATAATAATATTTCAACTAGCTATTCCTCCCCAATTGCTACAACTCTTGTTGTACCATGGCAGTGTGGATCTTGACAAGATCTCACCTATTTAGAAGTTGGAGTTCGAAGATGTCTTCCATGCCTTCCGAACAAAGGAAATTATAGAGACTCATCAAAAGGGAACATAACTAGTTAATGATGTTATCAAATCTCTACAAGATGCTACTCACGGTGCCACAATTGACAACTCTTTAACCCTTGTAGAAAATCTCAAGTTTTTGGTTGATTCACTTAAGGAGTATTCCTCTAGTTTGAAGGAGCAGCCTGAAAAGTATGTTGAGTCAAGATTTGTTGAGAAAGGGCTACTTGAGTTTTAAGATAGATGTCCATATGCACATAGAAAAGTAAAATAATGTCTGAAAGAAGTACAAGATTGTGAAGATGAGGCCAAGACCTTGTTCTTGTATTGTATGAGGTGGTCAGATGCCACACAAGGCATTAAGGACTTAATGGAATCTATCAAGTCACAGATAACTAATTCCTCAAAATCCTTTGAACCAACTAAAGACAGATATTATACCTCTTGGACTACCATTTCTAATCTGCAAAACATTTTTTTCACTCTACAACGGTTGAAAGAAGACATCATAAGGATATTTGGATAGCTTGGGGACTTAGTGAAGACCAAGCATATATTGATGTCAAGTGCCCTTGCTGATGTAAAGAAGCTTGCAAAGATAAATATGGATCCAAGTACTCCAGAAGAGGGAGGGAGAGGAGAACATTATATAACTGGAATCAATGTATAAGTCGCTTACTGTTGCCAAAAAGATTTGGAATGAAGGAAAATCTATCTAGCAAGAAATTCTTAAGGAGCTAGAAGGTGACTCCTCCTTCGGTTGAACATTTTTCATGTAATATTCTTTCATTTTTTTATTTTATTTTAGTTTTTCCATTGTACATATCATTGGATCAAATTTTTGGGATAACTCCCTAAGGGGGAGTCAGTACATTTAAGTTTTTTTTCTATACATATGCATCAAGTTTAGATCTTACATGTGTGTTACCAACACAACCTTTGTCCTTGATGTCAAAGGGGGGGAATTTTTGGTTCTAGAGAAGTGTCATGGCTGAAAATTGGAGAAGTTAAGTGATAAGAGATGATTTTGGGAGAATTTTTGTATTGGAGAAGTCAAATAAAGGGGGAGATAATGTATGTTTGAAGTTTTTGGAGAATTAGTTTTGGCACATGTTTCCATCAATGATAAAGGGGGATATTGTTGAAAGAATGAAGAATGAACCCATTAATGTGTTGCCATTGATGCCAACATTAATTGTTGATAGTTTTCTCTAATCCGGTGAATGGAATATATGCATCTTAATATGGTATTTTGATCTAGAATTGGTTGTGTAATAATATCAGCTTATGAGGTTTTGATATGCTATTCCTAACTACTAAGTGCATCTATGTTCAAGTTTTCAGTGAATTTGGATGAACTAGCTAAAAGTTACAAGTGACAATAGTTCAGCATATAGTTTTGGCTTTATATAGTGTAAATGGGTATGTGTAATCTAATTCGCATTCCTCCAGTGATTGGATTTAGTCTTTACAATTTTGGGAGATGGTATAAAAAATTTAGTACACTATATATTCCAAATGGTGAGTGATTATATTATTAGATGGATCGTTAGTGATTGATTAGTTGTCTTATTTTGTGATTAGGTCTAATTCTTGGTTGACCTAATTCTTGATATGTGTTGTGAAGATTAAATATGTATTGTGGATGTTAATGAGATCTATTTTAGGTCCATGCTGGCCTAAATTGAGTGTTGCATATTTGGGTTGACAACGAATATTTTTTGATTCAAGTATGGAGCCGACCAGGTAATTTTGAATTAAAATAGGGCTACATCTAATTAGGTCGACTTAATTTATGTGTGCAAATGTAATTGGGTATATATATGAGACATTTTTGAGTTCTATGAGGACATGAGATGACAAGTGATTTGAGATGATGTGTGATGTAATGCAGTATTGTAATTTGTATGTATGTGATTTGAATAATAGCAAAACTATTTTGAATGTTGAGCATCTGTAAAGTAGAGCAGTGTTTTGTATTTAGAGCTTCAAAGGAACTGAATTCAGCACAAGGTGCACTTTGTATCATTTCACATTTTGGTTGTGTAGCCATTTTTGTTTTTGTATCTATCTTTGTCTCTAAGCTTTATTGGACAGTGTGTCCTGGAAGTGAGCCTCTATAATATCTTACAACATGTTATAATATATTGTGAGATAATCCTCACTATGGTTATTCCCTCTTCGATTTTCCACGTAAAAATCTTGATGTTAATATGTCATGTGATCTTGTGGTTACTTCATGTTTTAATTCATTGTTGCAGTTAGATATATCTTGTTAATTGGATGGTTTATAATTAGTTGGTTTAATAGAATACTAATTTATCCCCCCTCTCAATATTTTGTGTGTTCAACATCTATTTGATAGGATTAGCATTAGGGTGAACAACCAAGTGATGTATAGCCAAAGAGGGATCAAGTCCTACTACATCAGAGTTAGACCATGAAAAATTGATATATCCCTTTTGAAAAATATTGGAAAATATTTTATACTCATATGTTGACAAAGAGGTTGCTACATATGTGACCCTAGGTTCAATTGTAGTCCCCAAATTAATCTCCTTGGTTTTTTCTATCAAAATAGTGGATGTTTTTGGCTGCTAGGTACCCATGAGGGGAATATGAGCATCTTTATCCTCTAACACCTCAAAGAGGTTTTGCATCAGAAAATACACCCTTTCTTTTTACTTTTGATAAATCTAAAAGTGCCTTAGGGGGGTTTTCACTAAAATATTATGTATTGCTCTTTCGATTTTAAATTTTGTAGCTAACGATTTCATCTTCCCCAAAATAAGCATGTTGATCTAGTGTGTAGAAAAATCTAGGTTGTTGGTCCATAAGATTCATGCCCTCATGTAATCCCATGAATTATATAAACACTTCATTATTTTGGAATATGTCAATATGTGTGGATCCTTGTTGGTCCCAATCAATGAGTTTGGGATGGAAGAGTGGGAGATCAATGAGAAGGATGGTGATGTAAAATATGGAGAAGACATCTTAATCATCATTGGTAACTTTGATGACTTCTTATGTGGTGTATTCCACAAGAACAAAATCTGTTTCAACATTATTAGAAGTATTGGGCAATGTCGAGGACTCCTTTTTCTTAGATCCATATCCAATTCCTTGATGTTTCTTGTTAGCGGGTGGAAATAGGGGTTGGAGTATACCTTTCTTGTGAAGGCCTAATCCTTTCCCTTAATAATTAACCTTTTTATCCATCTAATGAGGAATAGGATAGGTTTCCTGGAAATTCTCTAGGAGAGTATCAATGTTCTCAGTTTCTTCTTGATATACCCATTGACTAATATCTTCTTCAACTTGTTCCTAATCCAATATTCCTAGAGATTGGATATCATGGACTCAAAACTCTTGGTAACTATAGTGGTTGTTGGGCCTTCTAAGGGGATGGTTTCCCAAAGACATGTGGATAAGGGGCATGAATCCCACATTAAATGAATTGATTATTTCATATTATCCACATCCCTTATCATTCGTATTGATCTTAGAGAATCTGAATTAAAGGAGAGCGGATTGATTGGATGTAGAGGATAGTGTATTGGGATCTATGTAATGATGAGATATTGCATTGAGAGGCACAATTTCTATTTCAAACAATGATGAGAATGGGGGAATTAGGCCTCAAGAGAATGATAGTGCTCAAAGGGATGGGGATTGATATCAATTATGACTTTGATGCCATTGTGGGGAACTTGATACATTGGTGGTACATGGATGGAATGGCTTAGATGGCATGAATCCATGGGTGACTGAGGAGCAGGATGTATGGAAGATAAATATCAATGACATGACATGTTGTGTATTGCAATGTTGGACCCACCTAAATAGGAAGATAGATAATGCCTTCAGAATCCCTTTATGCTATATCATAGGCCTTAATGGTGATCAATTGATGGTATAAATCATCTTGAATGAATCCCACTTGCTTTATGAAATTTAATGTACACAAATTGAGGGAAAACCCGTTATCCAACAAGACTCATTCACTTTATGTTTGGAGATGAGGACTTCGATGTGTAGTGGATGATTATGTAATGGATCAATGGGTGGAATGTCATTATGACTAAAGCCTAATTGATAGGTAGATAAAATGTTCCCTACTAGTGCTTAAAATTATGTAGTATCAATATTGATAGGGACATGAGCATCCTATAAAGCCTTGGTGACGATCTCTTGATGAATAGTGGAAATTAAGAGATCCAAAATAGATTTTTGTGTAGGGGTCTTCCTGAGGTGATCTAAGATATTATAATGAGGATTTGGTGGGGATAGATTGGGTGTATTGGATGGACCTAGGATAGTGATTTGACCATGTCTAGTGGTCACAACACACTGAGGGTCTTTATCTTTCACCCTAATCATAGCCACATGTCGATCAACTTATGTAATGCAACCAATCATATTGTCATAATTAAAGGGAACTGTATTGTATTTAACATTATTGGTTTGATTTTTTTTATTATTTCTTTGAGGATTGGTTGAACCAGGAGTACCATTGGAGATGTTAGGGCCTTGAGAATGTTTTAGGAAATAATTTGATATATTTGGAGTTGAGCATTATATGAAGGGGATTGAGTTCCCTCCAAGGTTATATCACCTCTATCTATAAGGTCTTGGATGCAATTCTTGATCTTCATACACTTATTTTAGATTTCCATTTAATCCTATGATAATCACAATACTCTTTATCCTTAAACCAATTAGGCTTCAATTTGGTATCATTGAACGGTTGAGTAACCAGATACGTGACCACACTAGCTTGCACAAACTTATGAAACACAACACCAAGTGGTTCCCCTAAAGAAGTAAAGTTGTATTTAGCATTATTTTAATTAGTGGTTCAAGATGAACCTTGAGGAATGGATATGGAATTCATGGTAGGATGGGTTGATGCAGTTTCATTGGAATGGCATTCATGGTAGGATGGGTTGATTTAGTTTCATTGGAATTAGATGTATTGGAAACTTGAACAAGTTTAGTGTTTGTGATGCCATAATTTATAATATTCCTTTTCTTATTCCAAAAGTAGGGTTTGTCATCAGATGGTTGTCATTTTTTTAATTTATAAATCTTGACCAAACCCTTAGCAAGGAGTGCATTTTCAATGGTTACAGCCTTCTCTATGATTTCATCAAATGATGATGCACAATGTATTTGCAAGTGGAAATCCATTTCCATATTCAAATTTTGAATAAATATATTTATCAATTGCTTCTCGAGTAGAGGTCGTGAAAGATGGCTAGCTTGAGCTCTCCAACTTTGCAAGTAGCCCACAAAACTCTCTCCACTATGTTTTTTTTGTTGCAAAGATAAACCATGGTTACTTCATGTTTAATATTGTAGGAGAAGTGGGCTACAAACTTTTTGGATAATTCCATAAAGGTACTAATAGAGATGTGGGGAAGGTGGATAAACCATTACAATGCTTGACCTCACAAACTTGAGGAAACAAGTGAAGAAGATAGTTGTCATTATAAATAATTATTTGACATGGTCCCGAGGATCACCTTTCAATTTATATTTGTCAAATTCAGGAATTTTAAAGTGTTTGGGGAAAGGTATCATTGCAATGGCACGATCAAAGGATACGGACATATTTATTTGATTTTAAATGATTTCTTGGTGTTTCCAACTTGAAAATCCTTAAGTGCAGATTTCATAACCTCCCATTCTTGATCAGGAGTCATTGATGGAGATGATCTACTAGATTGGAACTTGGATGGTTGATGTATTAATTTTATGAAGGTGGATAAGGGTAATTTTTGTTTGGAGGTAGATTAGGATATGATTGTGGAGGTGATTAAGGATTGAAGTATGATTCTTGTGGAGATTGAGATGGATATGATTAATGTGTGAGGAGGATTGGTATATGATTTTTGAGGAGGTGGTTGAGATTGATGAGATGGGTGTTGAAGAGGTTTATTATAGGATTGTGGAAAAGGTTTAGATGGGTAAGATTTCTATTGTGATGGATTAAATTAGGATGGTTTTTGAGATGATTAAGGTTGATGAAGTTGATATTGAGGGGGATTATTAGATGGTTTTTTATGTGGTTGAGATGGATAAGATTGTGATGGATATTGAAGTCGATTATTGTATGATGGTTGGGGATTGGTGTATTGTTGCATATGTGGTTGAGATTAATACAAGGGATTTGGAGGTGGTGGGAATGGATAAGATTGGTGTAATGGATCTTATGTGATGTATGAATGTTGGGTGAGATTTAGAGAAGTTGTATATTGATTAATATATTGACCTTGTGGTATGGATAGATTTGGCAAAGGTTCCAAAGTGGAATGTTGATGTTGAGGTGGGAAGAAATAAAATTATGGAGGAGGATTATGATAGGATTACAAAATTGGATTAGGATATGGTTATGGTATGTGAGTGGAAGGTGGGACACAAGAAGAGGATTAAAAAGGTGTGTGAGAGGTATGATATGTTGGTTGAGTCGAACATGGTTAAACTAGTACAACAGGGACATGATAAGGTGGTGATATGGGGGTATTAGACACGACAAGAACTATATTACCTTGAGGTGCGATATGGACCAATATTTTTAGAGTGGAAGGTTGGATATTTTATAGAATTGTACTTTGAATTTGGGTAGAGGATGTAACATTAGGACCATGAATAATACTAATCCTTGATCCCAATACCAATGTAGGAATCCAAATAGGGGACGGTGGCACCTAGATTACTACATCATTCCTAAATTTTGGTATAGGACCCCATGAATTCTCATGAGTATTTTGAGGGGTAGATGGTTGCATAGTGTCCAAATATTATGATAGATTGAATCCTATTGGAAATTTGACACCTTGTATAATAATTTTAGCGGGGATGGTTTCTAAACATGTGTTTATGAGATATAATTCACCATGTGCACATTGGTAAGATTATCGAGTAGTACTCCTAAAGAATAGGAGTAAGTTCAGATTGAGAAACCATCTCCTCCTCAATGAATATAATATCATGAGGATAAGTGAGATTTGATGGTCTCCATTGCATGTTGGTGTGTTGGACTTATCCACTACTAGGTAAATTGTTAGCGTATGATGAAAATTGATGTTGTTGTTGCTCCATGAATTTTCTAAGTTGTAACTGTGTGGTGATGGGAATAATATATTGAATGATGATTGATTGAAATTTCATGACTCTAAACCCAAGGACACGACTAAACAAGAGTTATTGGATGAAGGATTTGATGTTTGATTTAGCACTCATACCATGATTGAGAACCCAGATTGATGGCAACTGATTAGATGGATAGTTGAGATAGGAAAATATCTCAAGAACAAGTGATGAGGATGATTGTATTATACTTGAGATAGAAAAGTTCTTAAGTATGAGTGATTTCAATGCAAACTATATCTCTAGATCAAGATGAAATAGCTTGGATGAGAAATATTACTTAGGATAGCAAAATTTCCTAAGAAATTGTTGTAATGATGGTTTGATTTAAGATTTATTTTATAAAACTAGTGATAAAAGGAAATATTTCCATTTAGGATAATAAGGATGATCATAGGAAATGTTTAGGGGTGTCCTTGTCTTGATTTTTTATGGCTAAAAGGATTAGTTCTTTGGATTTTTTATGGACAACGAAGTTTTCCAATAATAGCACAAAACCATCCAAGAAGGAATGGAATCCCCCAAGAGTAGGACCACCCAAAAAAACATGGATCTTCTTGATTAGGAATGAAATTTTCCAACAAGGATTAGCACTAGGTAATACATAGGTGGAATCACCCAAGTATAGAGTGAAATCACCAACTAGACATGAGATTTCCCAAATATAGAACTGCCCAAATACAAGACTGTCCAAGATCAAATCAGAATCACCCAAGAAGGAATGTAACCACCCAAGTATAGAGTAGACCCATGATGCATGACCAAGGATTTGAACAAGAGTGGAATCATCCAAGTACATAGTGGATCCACCCAAAAAGGATTGGAATCACTCAAGAATAGGGTGGAATTTCCCAAGGATGACAATTGACTAAGAGATGGAAAATGGACTCAATTGTGATAACAAGACACAAACATATACTGACTAGATGGAATAAAGACATGCACAAGTAATCACAAGAATACACACCAAATTTCAAAAACTTAGATTAGTCAAGTAGGATTGACAATCATTGTAGACTCACAACGCAAGTACTAATATTATTTACCTGTGTTTGAATAGCTAGAGATCACAACCCACAAGGGTGAAGGATCTCTTATTGATGGTGAAAAAGGTGATTCCTCAATAATGTCTATCTTAGTGCACATAATTATATCATGAGTAACTTTGAGGTACGATATGCATCCCCTATACCAAACATGCAATCTAATGTGTTCTATAAATACAACGATATGTGAGGAACATCTATGAACACTATCCCATCACAAGAATGGGTCAGGAGCATCAACTAATCCCTTTACATTTATTGCACATTTACTTAGTAACCCCTCCCATTAATGTTTCCCCTCCTGGAAAAGACCCCATATCATTTTGGCACATGGGTCTTTCTTCTAAAATTACCCAAAAGGAATTTTTAATTCCTTTATTCCTTTTCATCCCATACCTTTGTAATTTTGGACAGGAAATACCTTTATGAGAAATATCTTCCCAACTCCCAAAGTGCCTTCCAAGTACCAATATCCCTCTCAATCTCTCTCATTGTGGAACTTATCACAATATCAAGACTTGAGAAATCATCTCCCTCTCACTCATTCTACTCTTGACACTTGGAATCATCTCATTCCTTGAGATATCATCTCCATTCTCCACCCTTGATCTTGTAAGATCTCATCCTAGCCATCCATCTTATCTCTCCTCTCCTCATATACACAACACTTAGCTTGAGAGGGAGATTGGTACTTGGAAGGTACCTTAGGAGATGGGGAATATCTTTTTTATTAAGGTATTCCTTGTCCAATATTCCCAAGGTATGGGATGGAAAGGAATTAAGGAATTCAAAAAAATTGTTGGGTACTTGTGGAAGAAAGACCCATGTGCAAAAAGAACATGTGGTCTTTTCTAAGAGGGGAAACATAAATGAGAGGGGGAACTAGGTGGATGTGCAATAAATGGAAAGAGATTATCCCTTTCCTAATCATAGGATTAGAAATGTCTTATTGGTTAGAGGAGGGTTACGTGGAGATTAGGATTAAGGTTAGTTCAAGTGGGAGAATATGGAGGATGTGAAACCTCTTAATCACTAAGTGTGTGTACATGATTAGTGAGGGGATTAGGATTAGGATTAGGGGGTAATATAAAATGATGAATGATGTGACATGTGAGAGGATCTAAATAAATAGGAAATTATTTATTTAAATTTTGGAAGAAAGGGAATAAGATTGGGTAAATAATTAGGAATAATTATTTACCTAAGATTGGACCTTAAAGAAAATAGAGTGAATAGTGTATACACCTAAAATCAGTTAGGATTATTAATTAATTAAATACAAGTTATTTAATTAATGAACCTTATATTTTGTCTACTTATAAATAAATTCTAAATTTATTTATATAGTTCATTTTCTAATTCTTCTATCTTAAATCACATTCTTCTAATCTTAATTAAATAAAAAAAATTGAATAGTTTGTTTTATTTGATTATCTTCCTCTTATTAAATTTAAATTTTAAATTTTAAATTTAGTCACATGTCTACAGCTTTTTCCTCTTGCCACCTCATCACGTGTCTCATGGATTTAAATATCCTTAATATTTAAATGGGCTTTTCCCTCAACAAATTCTGAAAAAAACTTGAGACACTTGGCTCTCTCTGTCATTTTACTCTCTCTCACATTTGGCACTATGTTCTATAAAGGGAACACTCTCCTTGATTCCCTCTAACTTCATCCTCCACCCTTGATCTCTCCAGCTAAAATCTTGGCTGTTGGTTGTTACCACATTAGAATATACCTTAGTAAAATCTATAAATACAACCTCATTCCAAAGCATTTCAGATCCCAACTTTGAGCAATCTTACTCTGTAGAATTTTCACCAGCATTTAGAGAGCATTTGAGCAATTAGTGAGTAGCATTTTAGAATCAATTAGTTTAGAATCATGGATTTTGTGTTAGCTACATCTTAGTTTTTATAGTAGTTTACTTACAACATTTAGCATCATATCATTATCCCAACATCACAACATCATTATCTTAGCATCACTCATCAATCATATAGTTTATCAATCATGTAGGAATAGATTTCTTGCATTTTCCAGCATTCCATTCTTTAGGTTGTCATTCTAAAGGTCATAAGTGCACAAACCATATGAGAGCCATTATGATTTAACGAATCCTTGGAGATAGGAAACAATGGGACGGCTTTAGAGAGTTTATCTATTTCAATTCAATTAGATTGATAATTGAATTCTCTAGTATAATGTTTCATTGATTGTGTGATCTTATTACTCATTCACATATTTTATTCACTCATAAATTGGCACCCACCGTGGGGCCTAGCCCCATTTTTAACAATTTCTGGAATTTTTTTGTGAATAGGTTGGACATGAACTTCTATGTAGCACATTTGTGATTTCTTTCAGTGCATACAAAACATCTTCTGGTGCATTCAGTCCCTGTTACACACATCTAGATCATCTTTCAGCACATCCATTTTGTCTTTTAGCGCATTCAGGGATTATTTTAGCACATGCAGGGGATCTTTTAGTGCATTTAGTAGTTTTTCTAGCGCATATAGTAGTTCTTGTAGTGCATGTGTGTGATCTTTTAGTGCATATGGTTCATGTTTTAGTGCATCTAGTTTTCTTTATAGAAATTCAAAATTCATAGGACTTATCCATATTTTTTGTTTTGTAGGTACTTTTAAATGTTGTCAAATAAAATTATATGAAACTACTGATGGTATTTGTAGGGGCTAGAGTTGTTTTATTGCTTTCTTTTGATTAAATTAGGCATCTAGTTTAATTAAGAGGTTAATGAACACCATGTCTATTGTTCTTGTAAAGTGATAGGCCTATGCTCTCCCCTTCACTAGGTGACCAGAATGTCAGACTCATTATTTCATGTTTTGATAGCACCTTTAGAAGGCTTTCCATAGTGGGAAAAAGTACTCACCCTACAAGAACGACCTAAGTGGGAACAACTAAAGCCAATTTTTCTGACCCACCATAATCAAAATTGAATCTAAGGAAACTCATGATTCAATAATAGTCTGCAAGATAACCATCCCCAAAGCCTTTATTCTAAAGGTTGGGAGGTCTCCTGACGGAGTTTATCATTTGTTGCACCAAATGGAAACCCTTACTATGAACTTTAAGTTTAGAAGCTAGTCGAGTCAGTCTTCGAACATTTTTAATATCACAGTGCAAGGGGAGGGAAGAATTTTCCCCCAAGATACTCACCATATAACTATCAAGGATTACTAGCAAAAAGTGGGGGATTCGACTTTGGTTAAGATCCGAGAAAGGAAAAAACATGGGCACCCTCTAGGGGGTGACAAGGCTGTGTGAGCTGACATAGTTCTAAGATGTGGGCTATGATATTATAAATGACCCTTGACATTAGAAAAGTGTTTGATATGTTTTCTCTTGTTTAATACCTGTGGAAATCAAAGGAATCAGACCAAATTCTTGAACATACACTCAATGTTTAGATCATAGGCTAGACACAACTGTTTTAAAACTTCTTGTTGTGTTTGAAGTCATTTTTCAAGAAATCATCAATTTAAGAACACTTAATTCACATAATTCACACACAAGGAAACCAAGAAAAAATCATTGTTTAGAAGAGTGTCCCCTGAAAACATTCAAAATCATTGATTCAAAGCAAAATAACCAGACAGACTTTCAAAACAGTGAAACACATCTAGTTTAGCACATTCATTCCCTATTTCAGCACATTTGATCCATCAGTTAGTGCATTGAGTTCATCTTTTAGCACATTTAGTGCACTTTCTGGCACATCTGATCCATCTTTTGGCACATTTGCAAATCCTTTTAGAACATTCACCTATAATCCAATAGAGTAACAAGTTGAAATCACATTTAGGGGCAATCTAGCCAATCACTGGTTGGTTTTAGCACATTTGGTCCATTTCCTAGTGCATCTGAGTCATCTTCCACTGCATTGAGTTCATCTTTTAGTGCATTTAGTGCATTATCTAGTGTATTTGATCCATTTTTTAGCTCATTAAGTTCATCTTTTGGTGCATCTAGGGCACAGTTTAGTGCATCTAGCTCATCGATACCCTATTTTAGCGAATCTAGTCAATATCAAACCAGAGAGTTATTTTCACCATCTATCCAAAAATTAAAATCACATTCAGGGATCCATGTCAAAGCATAGTCTTTCCTCAATCACAAAAGTGTTTTAAACTTAAAGAAATTGGCCTTTACAAGTGAAATCCTTTAAACTAAATTAAGATTTAACACATTAAAGTGCCTAAATCATCAAACATATCTCTGATTGGTAAGCTAAGTTTCATCATCAAGATATGTCATCCTTCATCAGGAAACTACGTTGTATAATCATATTTAACTTAGTATCATCAATATAATTTTTCATTTTATTTGACTTAGTTATTATCCTTCGCACTCCTCCAACAAAGATCAAATTTTAGTCAAAATTATAACACTTGTATGCCCATTTTAACAAGATCCCAAAAGAAAAAACTCAAGGAAAAGGAAACAGAAACTCAAAACACCATGGCTGAAGGTGAGGAAAATCCTTTTCACCTATTCCACCAACCTGAAAATGATGAAATCACTGAGGAAGACATCCAAACTGCTCAACAGGATCCTAAGTTTCACAAATTCATGGAGAAACTTATGGAAAAATATGGGGAAAAATGCTTCTTAATGCTAGCTAATCAAGGTATCAAACTTCCAAATGACTTTGATGTTATTGAACTGAGAGGAGCTCCAAAAAGAATTGAAACTAATCCACCAAACATAGATCCAATGACTACATTAACTAATCAAATGAAAAATCTGCAACAACAACTTCTTGACATGCAAGGAGGAACCACAAAAAGATATATGTTGCAAGACATTTTCCCATATCCTTTTGACCAAACTGTGAACATGATACCCTTTCCTAAGCATTGTGAATTTCCAAAATATGATAAATATAATGGTAAAACTGATCCTATAGATCATGTAAGGGAATTTTGAACCATGAGCTTGGAATTTTCACGTGAGGTGACTTACTTAATGAGACTATTTCCACAGAGCTTAGGTGTCCAATGTTTGGAGTGGTTCTCAAAATTATCACTACATGTATTAAGTCCATTGAAGAGTTGGTCAACAAATTCATTACCCAATACTCCTACAACATCCAACATGAGATAACCATGAAAAACCTTTAAAACATAAAACAAAAAAAGGGTGAATCATTCCTTATATTTTTAGAAAGATGGAGAAGAACATTCACAAGATATGCTCATCCCATACCTAAAAATGAAAAGATGGAAATCTTCATTGATAATCTAAATGATGAGATGAGCTATAGACTTTAATTGCAATGTCCACCCACCTTTGAGAAAATGATTGAAAATGGACTCAAAATTGAAGAAGCATTGGTCAAGAGAGGAGTCTTAAAAATCTACAATGAAGGAAACAACTCAGCAAATTCTTCCAATCATTATAACAACAATGATAAACCAAAATTTTGGAAAAGTAAAAATGTTGGTAATAATGATGTTGTAGTTGAATCACAAAATGCAAAACCAATCTTTAACTTGACAGTTGTTGCCTCCAAAAATAACACAAATACCAACCAAAACACCAATCAAAATACCAATCAAAACAATGTTGAATCTAAACCACCACTATATCAAACATCATCAAATCGAAGAAGATTCACACCTTTGGGACAGTCACTTGAATCAGCATTGAAAGAAGTTCTTGCAGCCAAGGATATAACATTACCAGAGGCATGAGATTAGGAACCAAGAGTTAAACCTTCATGGTGGAATGATGCACATTATTATGATTTTCACAAAAACAAGGGCCATAAGAAAAATGATTGTATGCAACTGAAACATTTGATGCAAGATTTGATTGATAGAAAGGAAATATCAATAGAAGGACCCCAAACAAATTTTGATCATGGAGCATTCAAAAATAATTTACCTAACTACAAAAAAAGGGGAGTCCTCTTCATCAAACACCAAAGGGAAAAACGTGAACTATGTTTATGATTCTACCATTCTCCATATTGAGGTTGTTAATGATCAAACTAATGGCATTAAAATCAATGAACAACAAGGCCTCATTGTAGCTAAGAATCAAATTAGTGACATCACAATTGAGCATGAACAAAACATTGTTACGGATGGTAATCAAAAAAATGATTGTGTTACAGCTGAAACTCAATTCAATGACATCAACATCAAATCAAACCAAATCAATGACACCACACAAGACATGGCTGCAAATGACAATCAAATTAATGTCATTAAAATTATAGATAAACAAGACAACATGCCAGTAAACGTGACCACAAGAGCTCAGTCAGAGTATGTCTTGAAGGGAAGTACTTCTAAAACACTCGTTGCCCCATTGAATTAATATAACATAGTTGATCAACTACAAAAAATCCCAACTCAAATATCAATATTGGAACTTCTCAAAATTTCACCAGCTCACAAAGAAATTTTGGAACAAGCTCTAGTAGCCACCACAGTACCAAATAATCTGGAAGTTTTCCAATTCCAAGCTATGGTGGGACACTTGACCACACCTCATTGCCTATCATTTTCTAAAAATGATGATGTATCACTCACCCATCCACACAATGTTTCCCTCCACATTGAGGTTTTAATTCATAAACACTAGGTCAAACATGTTCTAATAGATGGAGGAGCTAGTTTAAATATCTACACTTTAAAACTTTTTTGTGCACTAGGATATTCAGAAAATGCAATTGATGCTACAAGAAAAATCACTATAAAATCCTATGATGATGAAGAAAGATCTTCTCAGGGATTGATAGTGCTACCAATTCAAGTGGGGCCAATTGTAAAAGATATAATCTGCCAAGTGTTAGACAAGGAGTTGACATACAATATACTTTTGGGACATCCTTGGATTTATGAAATGCAAGTAGTTCCATCCACGTATCATCTATGCTTGAAGTTTCCTTTCAATGGACAAGAAATCGCTATTTTGGATGATTCCAACAATCCTCAATATTGTAATACTCTTAAATCAGTCCAAGATACTTTTGTACCACACAACAGGGAAGCTATCACTCCTAGTTCCCCAAACAAGGAAGGTGAAATCAGTTCTTTGTCAAATCAAATAGAGAAAAAGGTTTAGTCAAAAGACAAAGGTTTCAGTGATTCTACCCCATAAAACAATGAAATTCAACTAAATTCATTATCAAAATAGCTTGAGAAGATCCAATTGAAAGATAAAGGCATGGGGGAATATTCTATTGAAAAATCCTTATGTCTTTCACAGCTGCTTCCTTCTCGTAAGTCATATGGACAGCCATCAACCTCAAGACAACAATCCTCACAACCAATTACACTCTTTTAGGGTAAATTTGTCAAAGTAGGAACTCTAGTGGATGAATCAGAAGACAAGGATGTTTTAAGTTGGTTGTACAAAGATTAAGAAGCCTCACAAGCATCAACTTCCAATGTACAAACAGAACAATATGGTAAAGGGAAAACAATCCTAGAAAATATGGGATACGAAGGAAATGGTCTTGTTGGAAAAATAAAATAAGGCATCATTCAACCAATATAGCCTATTATAACCAATCCAAAAGATAAGACAATGCTAGGATACAAAGAAGAGTCAAAGGAAGAAACCAACCAGTAGATTTGTGAGTGAATCCTACAGTTGCAAGCCAGTTATGAAACTGATTCAAATGAATATGAATGGGACTCGCTATCTAAAGTATCCTTTGAAGACAAAGAAGTTGATGTGATAAAGAGGTATGCACCCACATGTATGGAAGGACAGAGATCGAGGTCTAGACCACTTGAAATTGGATCACAACATATTGATGAATCTAGCAAAGACGATCAGACTTCGAGCGAGATAGATCATTCGGAGGAGAGTAACATCATAGACCTTGACATTGCTATCGAACATTTTGACAATGTTGCCATTAGGGCACTTACCCCTTTTGACCTTAACCAATTTGATGATTTTTTTCTATTGGTACACCCCAAACTAATTGACTAGGACGAAACCGAGTTGCTAGACATACCGACCTTTCCCAACTATGATGTCATTGTAAACTTCCTTTGTTCTAAAAATCCCAAAATGAGTTCCACCATTGAATCTCATAACGAAGCTTCAGACAAGGGGAGTTCCAAATCTCTCAGCTAAAAAATGAATATCAAAAATAGATCTAATGGTGAAAATCATTTAATGGCAGTATTAGATCAAGAAAAAGTAAAAATAAAGAGTGCATCTAACAGTGAAAACCTCTCTGAGGCACTAAAATATGGGAGATTTGACACTCTTCCCAAGAATTATCATGAGAGATCTTCAGTACTGAATTGAGCCCACACAATCCATCAACATTGGTACAACTGAAACAGTGAAGACCCTACATTTATCAACATCCATGACAAAGGAAGAAAAACCAAGCTTCACTAAGTTCTTTGAAGAGAGACAAGTCAACTTTGCTTGGTTGTATGTTGACATGGCTGGCATAGATCCAGATCTTATAATGCATCATTTATCACTACCACCTAGAGTGAAGCCAGTGAAGCAAAATTTGAGAAAAATGCATCTGCATATCGACCTATTGGTAAAAGTTGAATTGAAGAAACTATTATATGCAGGATTTATCCAACCCATTGATTATGTTGAATGGATCTCAAACATTGTACCAATTTCTAAACTAGATAACAACATCAAGATATGTATGAATTTCAGAGATCTTAACAGGGCTTGTCTGAAAGGTTATTTTCCTTTTCCTAACATTGACATCATTATAAATTTGACGGTAGGTCACGCAATGCTATCACTCATGGATGGATTTTTAGGTTATAATCAGATAAAAATTGCACCAGAAGATCAAGAGAAAACAACATTCACATGTCCATGGGGTACTTTCTGTTGGAACATCATTCCTTTTGGGTTGAAGAATTTTGGGGCTACCTACCAACGTGCGATGATGAGTATTTTTCATGAAATGATGCAGACCTTCATGGAGGATTATGTAGATGAATTTCTAGCCAATCATACACTATGGAAGGACATCTGGAAATTTTAGAAAAAATCTTCACCAGGTTGGAACAGTTCAATGTGAGATTAAACCCAAAGAAATGTGTATTTGGCATGACATTAGCTAAACTCCTAGGGTACATAGTCTTAGAAAAAGGCATCGAAGTGGATCCGACCAAAGTCAAAGAAATCATGGAGATGCCTCCTCCTAAGAATATCATCCAACTCAGATCTTTACAGGGACAATTCCAATCTATCATAAGGTTTATTTCAAAACTAGAAGATAAGACTCATCCTTTTAATCACTTGTTACACAAGAATGTTTCTTTCAAATAGGATGAAAAATGTGAAACAAATTTTAATCAACTGAAATAGTATATGATGTCACCACCTATACTAGCACCACCAACTGAAGGAAAACCATTATTACTCTACATAGCTCAACAACAAAGGTATCTTTGGGTGCTCTACTATCACAAGAGGACACAACAAGAAAAGAAAGGGCTATTTATTACATCAGCAGAACCTTGAATGGCTATGAAATCAAATACACATTCATTGAAAAAGCTTGTTTGGTGGTAGTGTTTTCTACTCAATAGTTGCAACATTACATGTTAACCCATACTATCAAACTTATAGCTAAGATTGATCCATTGAAGTATTTACTCAACAAAGTTTCCCTAATAGGAAGACTAGCAAAGTGGGTAATGTTATTGAGTTTGACATCCAATATGTGGATAGAAAAGGAATCAAGGGCCAAGCGATAGCCAATCAACTAGTCGAAGCACCACTTCACGATGATCATCCCATGAACATTGACTTTCCAGATGTAGATGTCCTTACAATGTCAACACAAAAGTGGATGTTATACTTTGACGGATCTTACACGTAACATGGATCAGGGGTAGGAATCCTATTTTTCACGCCTCAAGGACACACCATTCCAAAGTCCTATAGGTTGATGTTTCCTTGTACTAACAACACAGCTAAGTATGAAGCATTTATCATCGGTATCAAGGTAGCCATGGAGTGGAAAATTACAGAGTTACAAGTCTATGGTGATTCCCAACTAGTCATCAATTAGGTGAATGATGATTACCATACAAAAGATGATAAATTAATGCCATATAAAAGAATGGTCGATGACTTCAAGAAGTACTTTGTTGAAATCAAATTTGAACAGATTCCAAGAGGAGATAACAAATTTTTTGATTCCATGGAAACAATTTCCTCTCTTCTATAGATACTAGAGAAATGAGCTCGTTATGAGTTCATGGTGGAACAACTATTTAACCCTACCTACGATAATCCCAAATCCCAAGTAATATACCATCTAGTCAAAGGTGTCTCTTCTATCTATAGGAAGATCTACACCTATCTAAGAGACAATACCCTACCACCAAATTTATCCTGAAACCAAAAACATAATTTTATCCAACAAGCAACTCGACATACCCTGATAGTCGATGTACTTATCGACGAGGTCTTGATGGTACTCTATTTAGTGTCTTGAATGCAATGAAGTTGAAACCGATTTACACGAGGTTCATGAAGGTATCTGTGGAACTCATTCAAGCAGTTTAACTCTCGCAAAAAAACTCCTACACTTGGGGTATTACTGGCTGAACATGGAGGAGTCTTTTCAATTTTTCAAGAAATGCTAGAAATGTCAAATCCATTGGAACCTCATACATGCACCAGCATAGGAACTGTAACCATTTACATCAACATGGCCTTTTTTTTAATGGGGACTAGATCTTGTAGGAAAAATTCATCTGTCATCATCCAATGGACACAAATTCATCATCACAGCCATAGATTATTTTACAATGTGGATTGAAGTTGTTCCCTTAATCACAATCATAGGAAAACAAAATGCATCCTTCATCCTGAATTGCATTATCTATCGATATGGAATTCCTTAGTCCATTGTCACTGAAAATGGTAGACCCTTCAAGAATCAGGATTTCCATGAACTTTGAGAAAGGTTTCATATCTAGCATCAATTTTCCACACCATACTATCCTCAAGGAAACAGCTAGGCAAAGGCCTCAAACAAAACAATTTTGAAAATCCTAAACAAAATTGTCAATGATGTTAGACATGGTTGGCATGTTCAACTGAACCCTACTTTGTGGGCATACCGTACTAGTATCTGCACTCTGACAGGAGCCACACCATATTCTCTCATCTACAGATTAGAGTCCATTTTACCTATTGAAGTTGAGCTACCATCCCTACGAGTGTCTTTGAAGGGAATTATTTTAGAGGAATATTATAGAGTATCTAGGCTACAAGAGTTGGAATTGTTGGATGAGCATCGCCAACATGTAGTTGACCACCTGAAATTCTATCAACAGAGAATGTCTCAAAGTTATAATCACAAGGTCAAACCAAGAAAATTTCAGTTTGGTGACTTGGTCCTAAAAGAAAATCCTTGTAATCAACAAGATAGGGAAAAGAAAGGAAAATTTGAACCAAATTGGATAGGTCCTTTTACTGTCGTAACATTCTATGGATCTAGAGCCTATTAGCTATCTACAACTGAAGGGGACCTGTTTGAGGAACCTATCAACAGTCTTCATCTCAAGAAGTTCTACACCTAACTCATCTAGTGCATAGAAAAAGTCCTAAAAAAATACAAAAAATGAGAAAATGTCCTGAAAAAATGGTTACCCTGATGAAAACTTGGAAAATAGGCATCTTGGTGACAACAAAAAAATCAAAAAAAATCAAAAAATTGAAAATACAAAAAAAGTGAAAAATCATAAAATCTAAAAAAGTGCAATAAAAATAAGTAGTGAAAACCTAGCAACAAACGCTATTTGTGATAGATTAGTTTTTCCATCTATTTGAGAACGTGTTGACCGTTCACTTTCGCCATCATTATTCCTATCACCAAAAAACCTCATGTACATATCCTAGCATTGCAGTCATGTCTCACCCTTGATTGGGGAAAAATCCTGAACTCACTAGGGGAAATAAACTTTGAGCTTAAACCAATAGATAAACAGTAGTCAGATGATGTACCAAACACAACAATCATGATAAAAGAATAAAAATTAAACATCAATCATCAAACTTTACCCATCAATCATCCATATCAAACAGCTAAATCAATCAAATCAAAACAAATTTAAATGGATGATGTTCCTCTAAATCATGATTTTATCACGTTAGCATGAATGTTCAATGGTTGTACTTTTATTTTTTTATCATATCTCTAGAGCAACTTGATGATGTCTTGGACTAGAGGAGCTAGGAAGGAGAATGATTTTTCTTTGTCTATTGTCTATGAGTTAATCATTACTACTGTGCAAATTTTCATGGGACATGCTCTACAAAGTATCATTGATGACATTTAGAATTTGCATAGGAAAATTATTAACTCTTGTCTATTTTACGCAAGCAATGCTCAGGTCATCTCGGTTTAATTATACCTAGATGCTTGTGTTAACTTTCAATATCAAAAATCATGAAAGTAGTACTCAAGTCATCATGGTCTAATTATACCATCAATGTTTGTACTCACTTTCAACAATTCAAAAGGCTCAGTGATGATAAAAGAATGAAAAATTGGCTAAATATGATGACAACATTTGCATACTTAGATTTGCACAGTTAAGTTAGATTGCATCCATATTAGTTTTGCATCTGTATTTATAGATTTTCCAAGGCTAGCACAATTTTCAAAATGCTATTATGGATTGAGTACAGTTGACATTAACAAAAACATATCATTCTTATTTAGATGCATAATCATTTGCATATCATAAATAGATTAGAAAGCATTATCACATCATTAATCCATCCATGCATTACATCATAATATTTGCATTAGAAAATATAAAAATAAAGTGCATACATATCATTTACATAATCAAACCTATCCCATACTGCATAAAGCATAATCCATAAAACATATATAATCATTATCATATCATCATTGCATCCATACATAATCATCACATAAGCATGCCAAACATCACATAGCATATAGAATAGAAATTAAATGCATCCATCATAGGTATCCATCACATAAACACATGTAGATCAAAAGGGTATCCATTGCATATCATATCATATCATATCATATCAAAATCGTAATGTCAAGTATACAATGATATCCAAAAATGTAAAGAGATATAACATTAATGTGGTAGTAAATCATAATATCTCAGCTAAATCAGAGTATACAAATGTCTCAAATACATCAAATCTAGCAACACGAAGGCTATGTGTTGCTAGCCCCAGACAATGTTGGACCTGTGCCCCCTGCTACACCACCTAATGATCCTACCCATGGATCTCTATGTGGTGGCCCAGTCACACCCCTACTGGTAGTTCTAGAATGAATGTGTCCTGACTTGGTAGACTGGGCATAACTAACCCACTGCTCTGTAGGGATTGCCTCATGATATTGCAGCATGTAATACTTAGCCTCCCTGGTAGAGTGTCATACCTCTTTGAGGTAATCTACTATTGAGGTACCCTCTACCACTCTTTGCAATCTCTCTAACAAGGCCTATGCCTACTCACACTGTTGTCTCAGGCTATCTCTCTCTGCGGTGAGTGTAGAAATCTATTCCTATGTTTGTGCCTGTGCCTGTGCATGTGCCTATGTCTGTGTCTGTATCTATACCAGTTGACCCTATAGAGTCTATACCTAGGTCTGTAAAGCAGCTATTTGAGCCTACTACTACTGTGAGGGAAAGTGAATCTAAACATGTTGTGTTGCATCCACTAAGGATATCCTCCTCTGAAGCACTCTAAGAAATAACACCGTTCTATCACCTCCATCACCATCTCCACCACCATCACCATCCCCGCCTCCATCACCATCCTCGCCTCCACCCTCTCCATCGCCATCATCTTTGTCATCGATGTTCTTTCCCTCCTCCTCCTCATCACATCCTCCACCTCTCCTTCATCTCAGTGCCTAATCATCATGTCAATACAACCTCATCTGGATTGGATATCCTAGGGAAAGGATGTGAAAAGAAATAATGGCCATACTCCTCTGACATTGCATCCTCTATGATCTATGGATGATAATCCCATATAACTGTCTATAATCTAAGATACTCCTCACATGTTGCATCATATGATAGGAAATTCCCCCACTATGAAATGTCTTTTCGTCATTATGCATATAGTGAAACTCCCTAGGGCATACCCTATACTCACCCATACTATCATAGCACTCTCCTTAGTAGGAATATCTCAATCACAAATGGTGTCCTCCCAATCAGGTACCTCGATGAACATTCATATGGCATCTATGTGTCATCCTCTGGCTACTGCTCACAGTCCAAGTATGGCTGCCATGTCACTGTCTCTAGATCATCCAACACACATCTCCTGTACTCTAATTTTCCCAACTTATGTTGGACAACTGGACCTATATATCCATGAATGTATGGTCAACCAACCAGACGTAGTCTATTATCCACTGGATGAGTGACAACTGTGTGCTCCCACGCCCATATCTATAGTAGTGTCACCCTCGCTGACAAACTGGCCCCTCTGAGATAAACAACTTGATGAAGATCATGCTACAAGTGTGCTAGCATGCAAGAGCCCCAAGAATATCTAGTCCCCTATGTGATCATCCTCTCTAATATTCGACCCCAGCCAACTAAGAGTCCCTTCAACCTGTGGTTGAGACATAAGAATCATCCAATGAATCCAATAAGAACACATGGTAGCTTTGCATTCGCATCAACCATATCCCACCATGGAATCTCATATCCAAAAATCTCGTCATCCTCAAAGACTCTCCTCAATGCACCAGTGCCCCTTTCTCCATGGAATCATAGAAAACCAAATCGCCAACAAAAAGAATCCTTGAGATATAGTAAACATCCTCTGGTGTCACCGTCATCTCACATGTGGCTAAGTGAAAGGTGTCGTAGTCATTGTGCCACCTCTCTACCAAAGTGGTCAGAAGTCCCTTGTTAATCCTATGTTTGGGCATATCTATCAGAGAATTCAATCTGCATCATCCAATCACATCTAGATCAACCTACACTAGATGTGGAATCAAATCATGAGTCCTCGAGAATCACTCCTGAGACTGTAGAACTGTTGAAGGCTCCTATCATCATAACATATCGCAAATCAGCCATCTTATCAATCAACCTATCAATTTAATTAGCTCTAATGAGATTTTGATTACATCTTGTGAGTGTCTATCATTGATCCTCACCTATCATGAGGTCAATCATCATTATCCTATCATTGATCCTCACCTATCATGTGGTCAATCATCATTATCCTATCATTGAATCTCACCTATCATGAGATCAATCATCATATAATCTATCAACATCATCAAACAACATCAAAACATCAGCTAACACGATCAACAATCATCAAAATTAGGGAGTCTAATCAACATTTCATCAATCTGGTGTGGATGTGCTAGAACAATGTTTCTATGCGCTGAAAAACAAAATGCGCTAAAAAATTTCATCAATGTGCTAGAATAGTGCATCAAAGCGCTAAATCTCTATATGTGTCATCAAATTCCATCAATGTGCTATTTCCCTACATCAATTAGTTGAATCTCTCTATGTGCTAAAAAGATCACCATATGCACTAATTTATGCAATTTATGAGCCAATTGACCTATTGTGCTAAATCATTCACCACATGCGCTAAATCTGGGCCTCTATGCACTAAAGAGCCCTATGCACTAAAAAAATTCACATGTTCACTACACAATTGACCCTATATGCTAGAAAACTTGATGCTCCAAAATAGTGGCTAGATGCACTACATCGAAGTTTGAATGCGCTAAAATGTAAAAATCCAAAATTTAAACTTGAAAAATGTAGGAAAAACATCATTCAAAATTCACGAGGAAGTTTTTTGGGGTATGTACTAGAGGTCCATACATGGTCAGGCGGTTGTGACATCGAACACGCTTGAATCAGTGGGTCTGGATCAAAATCACCATCTTGCTAAATTTGTACAAAATTGCTCTAATCACTCAATTTTCAAAATGTAAATGACACAAATGAGTTTCTTTTCACCTTTTTAATCTTTGAAAGGAGTGATTAAATGGGATTTAACTGGGATTCCTTTTATTTTTCAAAGGGCCTTAATTAATCAATTCATCACCTGGAAGGATCAGTATTATTTTTTGGGAGATAAATCTTTTAGATATCTTGAAATTTTGAAAATCGTCAGCAAAATCATAAAAAATTCAAAAAAATTCTAAAATTCTAAAAAAATTCAAAAATTCTCGATTTATCTCTCGAGGGGGTATATATCCATCATCATTCTGAAAATCAACGTTTGGGGCATATCAAAATTTTTTGGCAACATCATCAAAAAAATTTTCTTTGAAGCAATGTGTAAACACATCACTTCAAAGAGGGACAAAATGTATACACCTAAGATCGGTCAAGATTATTAATTAATTAAATACAAGTTATTTAATTAATGAACCTTCTATTTCGTCTACTTATAAATAAATTCTAAATTTATTTATATAGTTCATTTTCTAATTCTTCTATCTTAAATCACATTCTTCTAATCTTAATTAAATAAACAAATTTGAATAGTTTGTTTTATTTAATTATCTTCCTCTTATTAAATTTAAATTTCAAAATTTAAATTTAGTCACATGTCTACAGCTTTTTCCTCTTGCCACCTCATCATGTGTCTCATTAATTTAAATATCCTTAATATTTAAATGGGATTTTTCCTCAACAAATTCTGAAACAAACTTGAGGCACTTGGCTCTCTCCATCATTGTATTCTCTCTCACACTTGGCACTGTGTTCTATTAAAGGGAACACTCTCCTTGATTCCCTCTAACTTCTTCATCCTCCACCCTCAATCTCTCCAACTAAAATCCTGATCGTTGGTTGCTGCCACATCAAAATATGCCTTAGGAAAATATATAATTACAGCCTCATTCTACAACATTTCAGATCCCAACTTTGACCAATCTTACTCTACAGAATTTTCACTAGGATTTAGAGAGCATTTGAGCAATTAGCAAGTAGAATTTTAGTCTCAATTAGTTTAGTATCATGGATTTTGTGTTAGTTGCATCTTAGTTATTATAATAGTTTACTTACAACATTTAGCATCATATCATTATCCCAGCATCACAACACCATAATCATAGCATCACTCATCAATCATCTAGTGTATCAATCATGTAGGAATAGATTTCTTGCATTTTCCAGCATTCCATTCTTCAGGTTGTCATTCTAAAGGTCATAAGTGCACAAGCAATATGAGAGCCATTATGATTTAATGAATCCTTAGAGATAGGAAACAATGGGATGGCTTTAGAGAGTTTATTTGTTTCAATTCGATTAGATTGATAACTGAATTCTCTAATATAATGTTTCATTGATTGTGTGATCTTATTACTCATTCACACAAATAGATTTAGGATGACAATAGAGGTAGGAAATATTAATTAAATAATGTGGATTAGGAAATGACAATTAAATTAAATAAATAGCGATAATTATTTAATTTAATAGATGAAAGGGAATATGGACGATAAATAGGATAAAAATTTTCCAAATGATAGTGGTCAATTTTAGGTGTCTACAATTTGTACCCAACAATACTCAAACTATATGACAAATGATTATAGAAATGTAAATAATTGTGCCCAATAATTATCAGTCAAAATAATAAATGGATACATGACTATTGATAAAATTGTATCCAATAATTATCGAGCTCATCAATTCTTCAACATTCAATTGATTTTTATAAAATGGTCTATAAGATGGGGTTGTTATGAAAATGAATACTTTGAATTACAAGGATACCATTGCTATGATCATATATAGATCATAAGATAAAGTTACTACTATAGGTTAGTTTATGTAGTGAAAGAGTGTGATGAGGGAAATTATTTAGTAGTTAACAAGGAAACTATCTACCATCTCTTTCTCATTCAACTCATTGCTCTTTCAAACAAAATAAACCCATATCCTCTTATAGGCCTCTAGATGTTTAGATCTCTATCCAAATTTGAATTAAAAAATCCTTGTACACTAAACACTCTACCCATATCATTACTACCGTGATAACTTAAGAAATAATCTTAGATTTATCTTTCAATTATTTGAATACTCTTAAACTATATCCAATATTTTTTACCTAGCTTCACTGTAAACTTACTTAAAAATCCCACTAATTTGGAAGTTTATTGTATTATGTATGCTATCACATACATAAGACTTCCTACCACACTTGAATAAGGAACCTTCCTCATTTCCTCTAAATCCACCTTGGCAAATTTAATTAATTTTTCAATACTTGGCTTTATGGCAACTACTAGGAGAGAACTTACTAGTTTATTGTCTTGCATCCCAAACCTTTGCAAGACTATCTCAATTGACACCCTCTCCTTTAGCCATATTTTTTATTTTTCTACCCATACATATCTCCATATCAAGAGTATATCTAGTAGTTCTAAGTTATTCATATTAAACTTACTAAAAATCTAAGTTTTAAGTTCCTAAATTAATTATTCATTATCTCCAATAATAAATATATCGTATACCTTAATCTCGTATGTTTGTAATTTTGGGTGGGGTTTTTGCACTCATTGACTTGTATAAGTCATGTTTTAAGTACCCACTTCTGGGTTAATTTTGTATGTAAATTTTATTACTTCTCGAGCTACAACCGGAGGTTTTCTTCCTAGTTCTTTCCTGTCGATATGCTCGCTTGAACCAAGTTTTGTATCGTTCTATCTATATTTAATATAATTACTGTGGTTATACCACTTTTGCATATATATATATATATATATATATATATATATATATATATATATATTGTCAACATATAAAACAATAATTAAAATATGATAATTTATTTGTTTTAAATAAACACAATAATCAACATCACTTTTTTTAAAACCCAATTTTAGCATGTGTATCAAACTTCTGGTTCCACATTTGTGGGGATTTCCTTAACCCATACAAGACTTGTCCACCTTACAAGAAAAAATTTCCTTATCTTTGACCTTGCATCCCTTGGGTTGTTCCATGAATATTTCCTCCTTTAAGTCTCCATACAAGTATTTTATATTAACATTTGTCTACCCAATTTCCAAATTAAGTGCCATAGCAATAGATAACAACATTATAACAGAACTCAACTTATAAATAGGGATAAAGATCTCACTTAATCATATTCCCTCAACCTATGAATAGCCCTTTTCCATCATCCATGTCTCATACTCCCCAAGTGATCCATCTACTTTGAATTTCTTGAACACCCATTTTCAATCTATGTGCTTCCTATCCTAAGGTACATCAACTAAATTTCAAGTTTTACACTATTTTAATGTCAACATCTCCTTATCCATTGTATTCTTGTAAGAATTTGTACCTTTATAAGGGAGATATTCTTCCATAGAGATTGAATCACAATCAATACAAGATAAAACAAACAAAAATAATCTATTGGACTATGCATGCACAAAGTTGTCTACATTGTCTAGTAGACCTTACATTTTTTAGTGAAGAATTTCCTATGACAGCTACACTCTATTCTTCCTACTACTAGATCTACTAACCTCATCTTCTCCTAAATTTTCTAACCACTTTAGTGCTCAATTATGGTACATTTTTTTGTTCCATATTTTTTTAAACCCTCACATTCTCTTTTGGTTTTCTACCTTGGACAAACTTTCAAACTACTTAAATGTAACATCTCTTAGATAGAGAACCATCAAGGATTTTAGATTCCAAATATTGTATCCTTCGACATTCTCACCATAATCAATGAAAATACACCTTTTTTCCTCAAAATCCATCTTATTATATCACTCCTTAGTCCCCTGAGAAAATTCTTCTCAACCAAACACCTACAAGTGTGTCATCGTTAGTTTCCTTTTGTTTCACACTTCATATGACTTTTTTTTTATCACAAACAAAGGAGAAATATTTTTCAAGTAGCATGTACTGATAACTACCTCCTCCCAAATCTCGTACCCTATGTCCAAACTACTCAACATGCTCTTGGCCTAATCAATTAAGGTTTTGTTCAATCTTTCATCCACTTCATTCTAGTGTGATGTTTATGGGAACTCCATTGCTTCACAATTCCAACATGTTTATAGTATATAGCATTCTTCTTAGAGTATAATTCACTACCATTATCGATCCTAAATAATTTTTTTCCTACCAACTTGATTTGCATTAAGAAATTTGATTTCCTTAAACTGTAGAAACACCTTAGATTTCTTCTTGAGAAAATATATGTATCCAAGAATACCCAATATTTTCATCAATGAATGATAAGTAGTACATAGACTTACTAATGGATGAGTTGTCAACATGAGAAAACAAATAACTTTGTATAATCTCCAAAATCTTGTCTATTGTAGTACTTCCATGTTTGAAAAATGCTTTATTTTATTTTCCCAACACATAATGCTCATAAAATTCAATACCCATAGAACAACCAACAAGACATTCCATCATATCTCTACTCACTAATATGTTTAAACATTTTTCACTTAGGTGGTCCCCAGTTATAAATGATACAATAACCTTGATTTGAATGTAGTGTCATTAACACAAATAGATAAATATTATACATTTAGCCTATATAGATTACCATGTCACACTTCTTTTCAAGCACAAAATTAGGCCTAGATAATCTACAACCTTTTAAATCAAAACTGACATGAATTCATAAACAAATCATTTTAGTCATTTTAGACATAGAGATAAGGTTTATTTCCAAACTTGGTATATTTTATATATCTAAGAGTGTCTATACTCTACCATTGTTGAAGGAAACCTTGAATTTTCCCTAACCAAAGTATCTTCAAATATTTTTTTATCAACAAGGAATACCTGCACTTCGTCACTCTTGATATATGTGGTGTCATATGAAAATAAGCACTTGAGTTAATCAACTAGGAATCAACATCAACAATGAACTAAATATATTAAAAAAAAATCTATTGTACTCATTATCTAGAGAACTTATTAGAGGAATAATCTTTTATTTTGGACCTACAATCCTGTATGTGACCCATCTTTCCATAATAATAGCATTTTAATTTAGAATTACTAAATATTTAGACATTTCTTTACCCTTAGACTTCTTATTTCTTGTCTTCTTACCTTTCTTCTCCTTAGAAATACCTCATACCATTAGGGAATTAAAATACTTATCATCTAGGGACCTTTTCCTTGTTTCTTTAGTTAAAAAAATGTCAATAATAATTTTCATTTTGTTTTATATTATTATTTTGTATAGACACTACAATGTTATCCTATGAATTTGGTAAGTAATAAAGTAAGATAATACATTTTCCTCTTCATTTACTTTGACTCCTATTGATACAAGTTGAATTAAAATCACATTAAAGTTATTCAGGTGATTAGTTACATAGTCTCCATCCCTCATTTTCAAAGAATACAACTTTTTCTTCAAAATAATTGTGTTCACTAGACTATTGGATTGATATAGCATGCCTAACTTCTTCCACAATGAATTTACTATCTTCTCTTGAGATATTTTCATAAGAAAAAAAATTGGTAGACATAACTATATTGTACTTCTTGCTTTATTATCTAGTTTTACCTAGTATTCATCATACATACTTGAGGGTTTGACCAAAAAATATATTTTTGTCCATAAATCTCTCTCCACTAGAAGATCCTCTATCTTCAATTACCACGACTCAAAATCCTAACCCTTAATTTTTTAATTTCAAATCTTGATATTTTAACCATAGTTTTAATGTTATTTATCCTTCCAAAAAATTATATCTCAAATTATTGTTAACCATAGTTTTAATGTTATTCTATCCTTCCAAAAAATTACCTCTCAAATTATTCATTATTTTCCAATTAGAGATGAACTGCAACAAAATAACTACTATTAGGGTTTACTACTACACATTCTAGGGTTTGCACTCCAACTAAATAGGAACCACCTAAAAAATCTTGCACTTTGACACCAAATGTTCAGGATTTTGACCCTTAGTGTAGATTAACAAGAGTGGGATGATGAAAACTTAAGATTATTATATATTCATATGACAATTAAAAACACTTGAAAAATCTATCTAAAAAAATGTACAAAAATAAATTGAATAGAATCCATCCAAAAGACACAAAATATTTAACTAGGAAATCCTTTCGAGAGAAAATTCACCACCAAAAAATATTTACAATTATATTATTCAAATGAAAACATATTTGAAAAAACTAGGTGTTTGGAAACCTTTTATGAAGTCTCAATCTACGATAATTCCCTTCTTCTATAACAACTCCAATTTTTACACACCAACAATGTATAAATGTCTTCAGTGTCTTACAAGTGAGTTCATGTAACCTTGGCACATCCCTATAGATTGATATATAGGTGTACTCATGGGAAAACCAACTATCTAATTGTTCAACCAACTCATTTAATATCAAGATTCATGTAACTATAATGTAACGATACATGACATTAGCATACAATATAAACCAACAAGCATGACACCTCCACAAGGATAATCACCTTATATAATTTTTTTCGACTTCACACTATGAATCAATAGTTACAATATTTAAACTATTGATACATATACATGTTAGTATTATAACCACCACTACCAACTCCTTACTTGCAAATAGCTCACACCAACATAACATTACTCTTGACTATTTGTGGTGCCAGGTATCATCTTCTATGACATTAACTTTCCGCATGCTAGCCAATTTTATTGCATGTGCTCTTGTATCACTAGTCATGCTCAAACTAACACATAACTCATACACAATTATGAGTTCTTCTAAATGATTTGCGGTTGTTGCCATGTAATATCACCACATGTGAAACAACATATCTAATGTGATGTAATATGTAACATTATTTTCATACATAAATCACCATACCAACTATACCACAACATTTGATAAATTACCACATTTATGGTAAAGAAAAATGAAAATAAAATATTTCTACAAGGAATATCTATAGGTGAATATCACTCAAGTCCTGACAAGTAAAAATCATTGATAAATATACTTTCAATATAGACCATTAGACAAATAGAGGAGGTTGTTGTTCTAGTTTACATAATGGTAGAAAAATGCTTTGTATATTGCATTATCATGATTTAATGCTAATTTTAGAGGTATAGAGACTAAATTACTCATCCAATATTATGTACAATGAGTTTGTGATCCACCATCAATTTAGTAAAATCATTGGGTGTTTGGGAAAGTGGTTTTTTTGTTGGTGTTGCATTTTCTCTACTTGGGAATTGCATTAAATATTTTTTCTAAGTGGGAAGGTTAGTTTTTTTAGTAGTAGTTTCAAGTTAATATAGAGCTAATTAATCTCCATGTTACTGAATAACTTATTAATATAAATTATGTCTATGAGAAAACTTATTGATGTTATCTATAAATAATTTTTATGTCGTTTCTCTTCCTAGATGGTGGACATGGGGATGAGGTTTAGGGGATAGTAGAGAGATAACTTTTTAAAAACTCAAACAAAATAAAAGTAGTTAGAATTTTAAAAATATAATGTGATGCACTTGCACATTTTCAATGACAATCTTGTACCTTAAGATTTTTAGGAGCTTTTTGATATTTTTTTCTTAAAAATTTCATGGCACCAAATAGAACAGGCTATCCAGTCCTAAATAGAGGACATTGCCTAAGCCCCAAGTCTTTTCCCAGAATTAGAAACTTCACCTGGACCCTTAGGGATATGTTTACTTGGAACACTGATTGGTGCTTTTAAATTTTGTATTTATACTTAAAGAATTTCCTTTAATGTATGCTATCATTCCTTTACAGTGTCAAAATTGTGCTTTAGTTTCTCCAAAGGATTATGGGCATGGTATAAGGAAAATTTCCATTTTTAAACTAGGAAGGAAGCTTTAATTTCATTTTAATTTTTAAAGGGAATCATTTTGGTACATAAGCTAAAAAGGAAAACTTGAAAGTCTGTTCACAATAAGTTGGATCTTTTTCCTAGCATATGTTTTTGGTAGACATCTCGTCTTGTACTTCATAGCATTAGTTTCCACCATCAATTGAATGATAGATTATGTTATTGTATTGGTGAATTTAATCTTTTTCTATTGTGGAATTATTTGTGTAAACATTAGCTCATCATGTCCTCCTTTCATGGGCACTAGACGAGAATATCAGGATAATTTACTTAATCCTTATTCTTCTATAGTGAGCTTGTCAAAATCTCCTTGTCTTTCATACTTGTGTTTTTGAATGATTTAGAATATCATGGATTCATCAAATTTAGACTCCGCTATACTATTTCTTGGAGTTCAATTTGATCAATACACAGCTAAAATTTGATATAATTAAAACATTACAGTCGTAGTAATTTAGATGGCATCTTTTGGATGTAATCTTTGTTGCGGGTCATTCTAGGTAGGGTCATTCTAGGTAGGGTAGTATATGTGTCTTTGGAATATGAATTTTATATTCATTGTTAAAATCATAAATGTATTTTAAAATATTTTTTAAAATAATAATTTGGATTATATTTTATGATCTATCATAAATATTTAGAAAATAAATAGTATATTATAGATCAATTTAACTCATTATCTAGAAGGGGAAAGGATGGGTGTAAAATGAAGAATATAATAGAAAAAATAAAGAATTAAATCACAAAATATGGAGTTTAATATTTATACAATTTAAAGATACTAAAATTTATTTGTTGAAATAAAGGAGTTTGGGTGCACTTCTATTTAAACGGGGGTCCACCAATATAATATAAATAAAAAGGGGAAAATGGGGTATAATGCAACTATCTCCCTCTATTTCATTAGGAAAAAGAGATCCCTTAAGCCAAGGTTGACTTTCAACCCTTAGGTGAGTCAACCTTGAAGGAGACCTTGTTGTTTTCCTTATGATCTAGGACAGGGTGGATCTACTGAAACATCACTTTGGGGAGAAAGATTAAAAATAGTAAATAAACCCAAAAATGCAAAGTAACACTTTGAATCAAAAGATTAAACCTTAATCTAACAAAACCTACAACTTTCTGGAAGATCTGAGAAGGTTAAGTATTTTTGCACCTTTCACCAAAATATTGTTGTTGAGTGTCCTTTGTGACTCATTTGCCCAAGAGTAAATGGGTCTTTGTAGGGCTTTCTGAAATCAATTTCTAGGTCCTCTGGTTCTATGTATGCACTCTCAAATTCTCCAGATTTCATGGTCGAAAGGTTGGAAATAATTTTTGTAAGTGAGTTTTCGTGGCTTGGTGACAACTTTGACAACTTTTCCATTTTTTCTCTTTAATAGATCTTCAATCCTTCTTTAACCTAAGATTTACAAAACACACAAGAGAGAAAAATTGTATGTTTTTGGTGAATGGGGGTTTGCCTTGGTCAAACCCCATTTTGGTAATTAAAGCTTGAATTGAAACAATGAAACATGAAAGGAATGATGAATGAACAAGTTATAAGTTGCAACTCACCAAACCGTTGATTTGAAACCCTTTGAAGGAACGAAACTTAGTAGATCTCTTCAAGGTCTTGACCTTGCATGAAGTGGCTTGATTGATGATGTGATCTTGATGCTTTAATTTTGATTTGAAACTTGAAACCTACATCACAATGTTAGCTCCAAAAACATGCATGTTGTTTGATAACTTTGACATGATGCTTGAGATCTTGAATGTTGTTGTAGATGCTTAATAAATCTGCTCTTGAATAGTTTTGACAATAATCTTAGCTCTTGTGAAATTTGAATATGAGATCTAGGATTTGAATTGATAAAAAAGACCTTGTTTTTTATAGAAAAATTTATAATTTCTTGAAAATTAAACATTACAAGCCGACACTTAAAACTTGAATTTAGGACCTTAAGATGCCACCAAAAACATGTTTAAATTTTGAAATTGTGATCTTAAGGGGAACCCATTTGCCTAAGGGTGAATGGGTCCTGACCTAAATAATAAGGACCTATTCATTTCTTGGTGTTAAAAAAATAAATGCATTAATTAAATCATAACTCCCCTTTCAGAAATTACAATTAGTTAGGTTTGCAAATGCAAAATTTAGGAAATTAGAGGCTCAATTAAGTCCAATTATTTAAAGGATCCAAACATAGTGTGAAAATGTAAAGGAGTACATTTTCCGACACTACATTTGTATTACAAAAAATGAATTTCCTTTAAATTACAATGAAACCCTTTTATAGATAAGAAATAAACTAGTATATCTATCTTTAGAAAAGCCTAACATGTCAAGAGAGATCATTATTGAGGCACCTATTTTTGAGTGGATTTATGATTTAGGTGCAATAAGTATCTTGAGAATGATATGTCTTAGCATATTTTACACATATTTTTTGAATATAGGTGTGCTAGTAGCATCTGTGGTTGCAACATGTAAGATATTACTTCAATTCCCAATATTATTTTAGGAAACCAATGCTTATCCATTTAGATAAGTAATTTTTAATATTTTAAATAAGTAAAATGCTATTTATACCCTCCAGAATCTAACACAAATATACATCATGATTTTTTGATTATTAAGCTTTTAGTAAGCCACCCTTTTAAATATTAAAATTTAACACTTATCAATTTCAAAATATTAAAATATATTTGTATTACTAAAACCCTCAAATTATAATGAAACTTTATTGTTGATAAGGAATAAATAACTATCTAAACAAAGTCAAGAGGTATTATAATTGTTGGAAAATGAGGTGTATGTTGAAAAATGAGGTGTTTACTTAGCTTAATACTCTGTAAAACTTTAATACTGCTGATCTAAGTAAGCTTTTTCTTTGTTACATATATTATTTGTGGGTGATTATCTTGATTAATTCATTTTACTATTGTAGAATGAATAGAGAAGTTGATAGAAGAACTAGACATGATATTAGAAATATCACACAAGATATAACATGGAGAAACCCTTTCGGGAAAAAAATCCACCAAGAATTATTCTATTATTCAATCTATGAATTACAATAGCTCCAATTCTTGCTTGAGAATGCTTCTTCTATCTTTACCAATCTTCTTCACACTTGCAAATAACAATTATCAAAACTCTCTTCAACTTGAATGAGATATAGAGACAATATGCAACCTTGTAATCTCCAAATGGTGATAATTACAATGCACAAGCTCAAGCCCTTGAAAAGGTATACCATATTGCTTCAAGTTGAGTTCTACCGTGAAGACCAAAGCTTAGAACATGTGATTTACCCATTTGGGCATCCCAAACTAAAGCTACAACTCATCCTTCACTTGACCATTTACAGCTCTTACTCAAAGATGGTGCTGAGGTCCCTTAGCAGAGCCTTGAAATATCTTATCATGCATTGAGTTAATTCCAAGAAAGCATCTTGGTAGGATTGGCTCCAAGTGATTTCTAGTTCAAGCGGAAACACACTCCAACACCATTCATGCAAGAATGGTCATCCCTGTTATCTGTCATACAACTCAATGCTATTAGCCATGCATTCCAAGTTAACTAAAGTTAACTAACATACAACTGAAACTAACTGAAGACAATTGAACCATAAGCTGGGCCCAGGCCGAACTGAACTTCCAGCAAACATAAAATCCTAACTCTAGGATCTTTACATGCATTGAAGTGTTAACTATTACTCACAGCCTAGTTAATTGAACCTGAGTGAGTGTCACCTTACCATGTGTGCACCACATGCTCCTATTATTTAGAATAACTTTCGTGTGTTCATGATTCATTTATAGAATATTCGTCATCTAATCTTGGTGTTTGTGGAACACATTCCAAGAACACCAAAATTGAAATAATTAATGTTTAAGTTTTCAATTAAATGGCATCCTATTTCCAACATTCTCCCACTTGACATTATACATTGCAATTGTTCTAAACAAGGAATAATAAAACAAGTACAAGACTCAAAGCCAATGGCCTTCTTGCACCAACTAATCAAACCATGCTAACTTCAAATGCAACCTGCATAATCATGAAGCTTCCAAGCAAATGATTAAAACCAAGAGAACTTATCTGTATGGTTTCATAAGATAATCTATAACATTAATTAAATTTTTAACTTTCTTAATTAATACTTTCCCATTATCAACCAAACCAATACCTTTCCCAAGCCTCTATATCCAAACCACCTCTTTAGAGGCATGCTAAACCACCAAGTGTGTTGAATTCACATTCAACCAAGGTGTAGACTCCTTGGTCTTTTCTATTGAAAAAATTTTCTTATAAGTAACCATTCCAACAAATGTCTCTTACCACAAGAGAATTCTAGCCTCACCTATTTCTCCAAGTATCCATGAGGACCTGTAACCAACCAATCCATGCCAAACTCCAAATGCAACACAACATTTTCATGAAGTAATCAAACAAATGATTAATGTACCCAATACTTAAGAGAAACACACAAGATCAATGTCAAAGCTCCAACCTTGAACATAAACATGACATCCATGATCTAACCATCTCCTCTTAGGAGATCACATGCATCATAACATACTTATAAATCCTAGTCTCAAGAGAACCATGTAATATGCCAAAACTCTAATATAGAATTAGGAGTTAAACCATGACATAATAGCAACCACTCTAAACCAAGAACAAACCATATCCCCAATCACATGAAGATAACCTTACCAATGATGCATCCAAGTCACTGCCAACAACTCTGACTGAACCGTGGTACTGAGTTACACATGGCATCATGACTATCATCCTCTCCATGAAGATTACTCTGAAACATGAAGCAAAGAGTTATCACAAACAATATTAGCTAAAATAACCAATGCATCATTACTATTATCCGAGGACTCCTCTGTAGAAGAATCAGAACTCTCTTTCTTGTTCTTACAATCCTTCTTCACATGTCCTAGTTTCCCACAGTTCCAACACTTTACCTTACTTCGTCCTTCTGACTTACCCTTCACTTCCTTGTTTCCCTTAGGCTCCTTTTTCTTAGGCCTTTTACAAACAAGGCATCTTGGATTTTCCTCCTTAGACTTCCTCATCTCCTCACGATGGGAGTAGGAATAATGTTGTCATTTTGGATCACTTTCATTACCACTAATTGCAACAATTAGATTTTCCCAGAGAATCACGGTAAAGAACAAAGTAATAAAATGCACTTATCCTCATCCTCTGGCTTTACATCTATAGATGCTAAGCGACTGAGAATTAGTGGAAAGCATTTAAATAACATTACTTATGATTCACCATCTTTCATTTTCAATGAATACAACTGCCTCTTCAGATACAACTTATTGGTGAGACTCTTAGTTTGATAAATATCCCCTATTCTTTTCCATAATTTATATGCACTGGTTTCCATTGAAACATTTAAAAGAATAGCATCAGCAAGACATAACCTTATTGTTCCTCTTGCCTTCTTATCTAACTTAGCCCAATCTTCATCTGAAATAGTTGTAGGTGTCTTTGTCTCATTATTAACCGCTAACTACTGATCTCTTTCTTCAAGAAGATCTTCCATTTTTAATTTCCACATTTCATAGTTAGAACCATTGAACCTTTCAATCTCTAACCTTGAATTCATTGTAACAAAACTTAA
This sequence comes from Sequoia sempervirens, assembly GCA_007258455.2. Taxonomy (NCBI): domain Eukaryota; kingdom Viridiplantae; phylum Streptophyta; class Pinopsida; order Cupressales; family Cupressaceae; genus Sequoia; species Sequoia sempervirens. Next base: position 6,744 of record VDFB02170991.1, on the reverse strand, counting down.
TTCCAAAATCAATAGTATTAAAGTTTTACAGAGTATTAAACTAAGAAACCACCTCATTTTTCAACATTTGGTATCATGGCTAATAACATTGAGTTGTATGACAGATAACAGGAACTACCTCCAATTAACAAGGGATGACCATTCTTGCATGAATGGTGTTGATTAAATGTTTCAGTTAACTAGAAATCACTTGGAGCCAACTCGGGCACCCAAGATGCTTTCTTGGAATTAACTCCAATGCATGATAAGATATTTCTGAAGGCTTTGTTAAGTGGGACCCTCTTTTGGGCGCCATCTTTGAGGAAGAGCTTTGTAATTATCACCGAAGTGAAGGATGAGTTGTAGCTTTAGTTTGGGATGCCCAAATGGGTAAATCACATGTTCTAAGCTTTGGTCTTCATGGTAGAACTCAACTTGAAGCAATATGGCATACCTTTTCAAGGAGGCTTGACCTTGCATTATGATATCACCATTTGGAGATTACAAGGTTGCATATTGTCTCTATATCTCATTCAAGTTGAAGAGATTTTTATATTATTATTTGTAGTGTGAAGGTGGTAAAGATAGAAGAAGCATTCTCAAGCAAGAATTGGAGCTATTGTAATTCAGAGATTGAATAATAGAATAATTCTTGGTGGATTTTTTTTCCCGAAAGGGTTTCTCCACGTTATATCTTGTGTGATCTTTCTAATATCCTGTCTAGTTCTTCTATCAACATCTCTCTTCATTCTACAATAGTAAAATGAATTAATCAAGATAATCACCCACAAAGAATATATGTAACAAAGAAAAAGCTTACTTAGATCAGCAGTATTAAAGTTTTATAGAGTATTAAGCTAAGAAAACACCTCATTTTTCAACAATAATGAAACATATTATACCACTCACAATAAAAACATCAAGCCTATAAGAGTCTATTTTCAACCAAAATCATCTTTTAATAGCCTACTTTCCAATAATTAAGAAACCAAAAGAATATAAGGTAAAATGTATATAATAAAGAATATATAAATTAAAAATATAATAAATTAATATGAGAATCATGTTTATATGAGGAGCCGACTTCAAACCATATTCATGCTGGAAATTTTCTGATGACAAAATGCGTCAAAAATCCCTTCAGGAAAATGTAGACCTCAAGGTTCCTCTCTTAGTGTTAGGGTGACAAGTTGGCGCACTCCTCCAGCCATGGGATTCATACAATTCAGCAGCTTCAAAACAAGTAGTTCAGGGTAAAGTGCATATTCTCTTTTTCCTTCAACGGTCTCTTAGTATTCCAAAACAAAATACCTGAATGAGCTTCAAGGTTGCTTGTAGATTGAGTAAATTTATGCCTAATGAAAACTCTGTGAGTTCATGCCTCATACTCTATTTTTTGTAAGCCATATTCCAGCATCTTCCTTCAATCAAATGCCATATTACAGTTTGAAAAACTGTGTTGTCATCTCCGCAACCTGGTTCAATTGTGTTGTTGAAATCCATATAGCCATATACCATTAGTACACTTATCGGAGGGCTCTCTTCTTACTGTATTTGAATCTTGAGTTCTTTTTTCTGGGGATATGGGTGTGTCTCCAATGGAATTTCTACCAAGAAACCACATAGCACCTTTTCAAGTGCAGCAATGGGAACTTCCCTTCTCCAAAGGACTAGACAAGGAACACTTATCATATGTTTTTAAAACAGAATGTGTGCCTATCTTCAAATGTGTGAGGGATATAATTGGTGAAGACATATTCCAACCATCAACACAGAGAATTATTTCTCCCTCTAATTTGGTATCAATATTTGTCTCAAATGTCTTGGATTTGCACCCGAACTATCAGGATATGCAAAATATAGAAAATGCAGTCATTAATGAGGTTTTCTTGCAAGAAAATGATCTACTCACAAGTGTTCATAAGTATGAATTTTGGCTTGGAGAATCATACATTGGAGGTGTATTCCCTAGACACTACTTGCATCACAAAGTGAGCTTCAAGAACATCTATATAAGTTTCAGACTAGCACTTGAATTTAATTCCTCAAATTTTTTGTATAGGGAGTTGAACAGGTACCACATTGAGTTGGGGAGTGACATCATGGTAAGGAACTTCAAAACCAAATACCATGCAATTTGATTCCTTCTTACACACCATTTTCAACAAACAGCTTTACTTAGTCATCCAATTCAGCCACAACAAAGAAAGGTTGAATCTGAAGAATCAAATGTAGCACCAAGGGAAAATGCAGATCCAGGGCCATCAACTGCACAGCCACTCATCCTAAAACATCAGCCAATTATCCCAGACATCAACATTATAGCACACTCTACATCATCTCCTTCAACGAATCATATCATGAGCAAAGATGGGAAAGAAGCCAGTTTCTCAGTTCAGAAGGCTTGAAGGATACTGTTGAAATGTATAGATCTTTGTAAAAGTTGATTAATTTTGCTATAATATCTAGTTGACATTCCCATACTATCCCATGTTTGGTAAAATTTTGTCGCCAAAATGAAGGATATGTCAACTGAGGGTCTGTCATCTCCTCAAAATGTATCAGTTGACATTTTGTATCTACCTATAAAGATACCACATAGCTATATTGTAACATTTACTATTACATAATATAAATAGTCGACCTATTAAGCCTTTTATAAAATATATATATATGAGAATCTTGTTGGAGTAATTGGGATAATCACTTGATAATTAATTAATCATTAAATAATTATTAGGTCCCTTATTACTTTAATTACTTAAGCTAAACTTAGGAGCTTTCTTAATTATTAGACTGGGCTATTTATAGGTTAAGTTGTCTCATTGCATGAGATTAGGATAATTGTCACAATCTAATCAAATCCTCATTTAGGGTTTGCACTTTTTCTTTTAAAGCATATCAAATGTATTCACATTCATTATTTAATACAGAAGTCATATCAGATGCTTATGTGGATCAATCTTTCTATCTTGGTTGCATGAGCATAATAATTGTTTTGATCTCTCATATGTGATAGGTGTTTTGTTTGTAGATGATTTATGAGAGTTGTGGGGCTCATTATCAACTCCAAAATAGTAGATTAGAGCTCCAAATCTATGTTTTCCTATCCAAATTTTGAGAGATCCGACCTTGAGGGAAAATCAACTCATCCTAGAGAAAAACGAGAATCACTCTTGGTTCTAAAATGGCCAAAATCCCTAAGAACTCTTTTTGTTTCATCAAATTTGGAGAAGTTGAAAAAAAGAAAAAAATGGTAGTCAATGGTCAACACAGAAGAATTTGTATAGCTCTGAACGTACCCCTAGATTTCCATTATTTCTCTAGGTACAGGTATGCAAGTGTGGGGTTTACAAAAATCATTCTTATTTTTTTCAAATATTTAAAATAAAATATATCAATTAAAAAAAAAAACAAAAAAAAGGTACTAGCAGGGGTTGTACCTCTGCATAGTCTTGGCACCACATGATCCATGATATGGCCCACTTTCTTCCACTAATTGGGCCATCAACCCCCATTGGTATCCCTAAACTGTATGTGGTGGCCACATAAGTGTCGCATGGCAGTCAAACTTGCTATTGATAATGCCCTCACTGATCCCCAATAGCAACAAGTACACACAACCAAACCGAAGATCTCACAAAAAATTTTGTGTTAGAAAGAATATTTGTCATGGTAGAAGATTTTGTCAGCTACAAAAAAAATTGGCAAAAAGCATCTTCTGTAAGAATCATTTTTCGTCATCGCTAGATTTTTTGTAGGTTTGGGGAATATTCTAGAGCATATTCATTGATGTAAACATGATTGCATGCTATTGTCATTTGTGCGACTAACCCTCAAGCCCCCTCCTAGCACCCATTTATCTTAAAGGAGCTATTTTTTTATTTTTGGCATAACTTCGGCATATGGTGTCAAAATTAAGAAAATGAGATATTGTCGGAAAGCTTGTTCTGAGCACTTTCCAATGGTGTAGGTTTTATCATTATTTTTTTCTTCTAATTTCTTTTATTCTCAATCAAATTCAAATCTTTATTTTCTACTTTTGAGCTTATAAGTTTTCACCTATATCTCTTATTTTCATGATTCCAATGGCATTGGAAAGGTATTTCAGATACTTTTAGATCCATACATGCACATCTTCTAGAATCTATTCCAAGTACACATCTTATTTAGTTTTTTTGATTGCACATTTTTGTCAATTATTTGGACATTTTGGTACTTGGAAAGGATATGTTTATGTGAGATGACATCATTTGATTTGTTTTATACGCACTGAGGTTAGTAGTCTCTATTTTTTCATTTGAGGAATTATCATGGGATTTATGTTTATCCTTTTGTGGTCATCCTCAAAAAAGATAATTATGAGTCTTGGTGATACAACATCCTAACACATCTCAGGTGGCTTGATATTTTCCTTATCTATATGGACGCATAGGTCTTTACTAGACACACCAAGGAGTTATGCAACATGGGGTATTATTAGTGATCATGTTGTAGGATTGATTTGTTCTAGTGTTGATCATGACATTATGTGTGTTGTATTGAATATTGATTGTCCACACACACTTTAGACTCAACTTTGGGAGATCAATATCATATCTCTCCATACTTAGGAGATCCTATTGTATATTATGTCATTCCTCTTCCAGATGTAGATTGTATACCCTTTGATGATGATACTTTAGAGGAGCTTGATTATATCATAGGTCTTGCATGCTCTAATGGTTTAGAGACTTGTCTTCATGTTCCCACTCTTTAGATCAAGACTTCATCACCATCTTCTATTGTTCCTAAATATCTTGACATTTCCACATCCTTGGACCCTTTTGGTTCAATGTAGTAGGACATTCATCTTCTTCCAAACATAATTACTTAGGATTTGTATCTTGTAGAAACATCATCCTTGTTTATAGAGTCTCATATTGCATATTTGGAGGATTACTTTGAGGAAATTATTCTCTTCTTTGTTGATAACCACATAATCATTGTCAGTCCATCACCTTCATTGTCTTTGGATCTTATTCTACATCATAATTCATAGGTTTTAAGATTGACATCATCTCTTTCTAACATGTAGATACTTGAGCACTACTCAGAGACACGCATAATTTGGATTCAGTTTCCTAGTTTTTCCATATTTTGGGCATGGCTTCTCTAATCACCAATGGATTTGTTTCTTCCTAAGGGGAGAAATATTTTTGCAGGCAGTGGATTGTGTTTTTTCTTCAAGCATTGATCATTGGCACATGAGCTCTTTTTTTATAGGGGGATTTATATCCTTATTTTCTCTCTCCTATTGGGGGGACATCTATTGTACTTGTTTGATAGAAGTACAGTCCTTGGGGGGGTCACATTGAGTCCTCCTTCTAGTGCATTCATTTCACTTTCTCTCTTTTCGAGAGTATTTTTCCCATGTGGTTTTCTCCTTTTCTCTAGGTATAAGAGATTTCATTCATTTGTACATGGGTACCTCATTAGGCTTTGTATTTGGGACCCATTCATGCATCCATTGTTGCATTCTTCATCAAGTTTTTTTAGTTTCTCCCTACGTTGATTTTAAGGGGGGGTGGAGTAATTAGGATAATCACTTGATAATTAATTATTAATTAATTAGTAGATCACTTATTACTTTAATTACTTAAGCTAAGCTTAGGAGTGATTTGTAATTATTAGATTGGGATATTTATATAGGTTAAGTTGTCTCATTGCATGATATTAGGACATTTATCACAATCTAATTAAATCTTCATCTAGTGTTTGCACTTTATACTCATTCATATGTATTCACATTCATTATTCAATACAAAAGGAATATCATATGCTTGTGTGGATCAATCTTTCTCTCTTGGTCGCATGAGCATAATCACTAGTATGATCTCTCGTGTACTATATATTTATTTTGGTTACAAGTGATTTCTAAGAGTTGTAGGGTTCACTATCAACTCCAACAAATACATTATAATTTATATAAAATGAATAATAATATCTAAAACTACCAATATAAAATAAGATATAATTTGGAATTATTAGAATCATTGAGGATTAAAAAGTAAAGGAATAATAATGGACTTAGAAAGGAACAAGAAAGAAATATACTTAAATAGTATTTTTTTAGAAGACAAGAAGCTAAAATTGAAGAAAAGGGGACAAATATAATAGGAGCCAAGTAAACCTGGAGCTAATTTTAAAATTAAATTCACACCAAAAAACTAGATATGCCTACTAATAAGCCAAAGAAAAATGAAAACATATAGATTAGAAAGACTAATAGAAAAGAAGAGACATGCATGTTTATAAATTCTAGGTAAAAATTAATAAATATTTAGTTGAAGAGGTAATAAGTTATAAAATATATTGATATTTATAAAAAATAATGAGTAGTAAAATTAACATGATTTTTGGAGTTGATCTATCAACCCCACAGCTCCTAAAGATCAACTACAATCAAATGTCTATCACACACAAAGAGAAAAGTAGACTATGGAGGCCAAAGGCAAATTGATCTAGAAAGATGAATCATTTTGATTATACAAACATCCTAAAAAAATAATAATACAATGAATCTGTATAAAGGAAACCTAAAAGATAATAAAATAATCCTAAGGAAACCCTAGGTGAGGATAGAACTATATCATGACATGTGTCCTCAACATATGACTTGAGATACCAAAGGGAAAGTGACATGAGTAATCCTAAGCACTAGAGTACTAAATTACTCCAACACCCCCTTAAGTGCAACTAAGGTAGAATCTAAGACCTCTAAAT